>VYXF01006774.1:278666-308793 GCA_013397295.1 Polioptila caerulea | reverse complement strand
TCCTTTCTTCCTTTCTTCCTTTCTTCCTTTCTTCATTCCTTCCTTCATTCCTTCCTTTCTTCCTTTCTTTCTTTCTTAAAAGTGTGCAGAAAGAATTGTCCCAAAGCTCATCACTGACAAGTTCTTCATGGGTGCTTCCATGGGTGCTGATAGAAAGAAGTGACATATGTTGGACTGAAATCAATTTGTTCCTCTGAGCTTTGGGCTGAGCTTGACAGTGGATTTCTTCCCCCTGAGAGACACACTCTGAGGTTAATTCTCTCCCTCTGCTCCTCACAGAGTGCAGTTGTTACAAACACACTCTCCTGAGCTACCTAAACCCCAGAGAAACCTCAGAATAAGCCAGCCTTTCCTCTGTGAGTGATTTCCCCTGCAACTTGTGCCAGCATTTCCAAAAGAAACCCTTCCAGCCAGCTCCAGAGCCAGCTTGGGAGAGAACAGCTTCCTTCTGCTCTCCTGCTTTCCTTCCTCAGCCTGGAGCACGGTTCCACCCACTCCCCTGGGAACAGCAGCCAGATGCCCACAGCAGGCTGAGCACTTCGGGTAACGCTGGGCACTGCCAAAGCACTGAGCACATCAGCCCCAGCTTTTTGGAATTTCCACTCTCTGAATTAACCAAGAGAATTGCTGTGCTCCCCACTGAGATTCTTCTCCTCCTAAAGCCACAGGGAGGCTGTGCTGGGGGGGCTGCAGAACCCAGAGGGGCAGTGGGATGTGTCCCTTGGCAGAGCTGGCCGAGGCCTCGTGGGACCCTGTGCCCACATGGCACTGACCAGAGGCCAAACACGTCCTTCAAAGCTGGCACAGCTTTGTTGGTTGGTCCTCACTGAACTGGAGCATGGAGCATTTCAGCTCTGCCAGCCCCACGTGCTGCTTCCACCAAGCCGTGGAGAGGAGACCAGGCCCTGCTGGGCTGAGATTCAACTCTTCCCCTGGGAAACTGCCCCTCGTTTTTAGGATTGCTGATTTCACTGTGTGTACACAGCAGTGTGCAATGGAATTAATCACAGTCCTGTGTCCACTCGTGCCTGCAGTGCTGTAGAGACAGGGATGATCTGAACAGAGCAGCCCAGGTAGACCCCCTGGATCCTTCCTGGCCTCCCAAGGTTTCTCCAAGCTCCTGTAAACTGAGGATTTTTCTGGTTTTCCAGCCAAGAAACCCCCACCTTAGTGAACCTGCTGTCACAGCCACACTGGGGCAAGCACGGGGTGGGGCTGTGGGGATTCAGGGATGGGTAATTAGCAGACTGGTACCCACAAGCTCCAGGACCAACGGGCTGAGTGTGTGGCACACATGGGTCAAGGCTTCCCAAAAATGCACCAGGGTTTTGTAAAATCTTTGCAGGCACCTGAGACGCATCAGGACCCCTCCTTTTACACGTTCTCTCCCAGGCAGTGAGTTCACCAGGCAGTTTCTCACAGGGGTTGCAGCCTGCTCTGGTGCACAGGGGATTTGAACCCTTTATGGCACCCCGGCCCCTCTGGCTGGTGTATGCAGGCCATGCTCATGGTTTGCACAAAAGCAAAGCTCAGACCTTGCATGGCTTGGCACGGAGTCTCCCTTTCCCAGCCACCACACTTCCCAAATGCCAGCACCCAGCCCTGCTCCACATCCCCTCCTGGTCCCCAAAACCAGTTTCCTCTGCTTAGCCTCCCGAGCTGTCCAGCCGGGTTCCTGGGGAGAAGAGGAGAAACCCGTTCTCCCAGGCTGTGATTTTCAACCCAGAATGATTTTCATTAACTCTGTCCCCAAGGCACAGAGGGGGACAGGCCACACAGGCGCTGAGCAGCCCGGAGCTTGTTGGAGGCAGAAGAAAACGAGGCAGAGCTTTGCTTGCAAAGTTAATTTGAACCAACCGGCAGCCGGCGGAGCAGCCAGGAGAGCCTGTCCCACAGCAAGAGCCAGCATTTTCCAGGGATACCACAGAGCTGGGATGCTAGCAGGGAGGGGACAGCAAAGGGCTTAGTCAAAATGTTTGGGCACAATTATTTCAAGAGCGCTGCAGGCACATGGAGATGGGCTCTGGCACATGAGCTGGGGACGTGCCCTCACTCACATGTGCAGTTCAGCTCCAGGCAGGGACACGGGCAGGGCTGGGGGACACCAGGAGAGCCCCAGGGGTGGTTTGTAGAAAGCTTGAGCCCTCCTTGAGGCAGCAGAAAGTGACATTCAACATGGGATACTGGAGTTGTACCCCATGTGCATCCTCCCTCCAGCTTCCACTGCTCTCATTTTATGCCAAATTAATGGAGTTTTATTATTTTGCATAATACAATGGCTGCAATAAACATGCAATTACTCTGGATGGAACTTGTACTCGGGAAAAAATTGTATTCAGGACTGGTGAAACACATCTTACCAGGAGTGGATGGACATGGAGCATGGAGTGGGGCTGAAAAACCAGGTGAAGTATGAGGTGGTCAGACCCATGTCCAGGCAGGGCTGTGGCAGGCTGGGCTCTGTCAGACAGGGCAGATGTGAAAAGCACCTGAAGAATCCTCCCAGTCAGGTTAAACAGGCAGGAAAAGATCCCCAGAGCTGCACAATAAGGGCTGGGAAATAAAAGCAGGGACAGAGTATCAACATGGGTTTGATACCAGCTCCAGCACAGGAGACAGATGGAGGGTTTGGATCTGCCAGGGCAGAGCCAAGGAAAGATGCTGGGCATGCAGGCAAGGAGAGGGATGCCTGGGGATGTATGTGGCTGCCAGCAGGATCCACAGGGTAAAATGCATCTTTCCAGCATCCCTGCTGCTTTCTTTAGCTCTGTTTCCCTGGCTCTCCTCTTTGGGCTGGAATCCATCCTCACCAGGCAGGTAAAACACCTGGCACAAAGCTCACTGCGCATGGGGGAGGGCTCCATTACAGGGCAAGGGAAAGCAGAGCAGCCCATCAGCCACCCCCGCTTGCAACATCACCAGGACAAAGCCCAAATTACCTGGTTCATTCCAGCTTTTCCCCACAGGCAGTTCCAGCATGCCAAGGAAATCCCAGAGGCTGCTGCAACTGGCTCAAAACCACCAGCCCTGTCAGCTGGTTTGAATTTTCCTTGTGTTTGCAAAGGCAAAAAAAATAGATTAAATGGCCTTTTAATCCTTATTCAGCATCGCTCTGAAGGCTTTTCCAGCTAAACTAAAATGTATCACCGGTGCCTTGCTGTTTGCATTAATAGCCCAAGGGGACTTAAAGCTGGCTCAGACTGTGTGTCAAACACCCCAGAGAGCTCAGCAAGGGCAGCCAGGCTCTGTGCACAGCCAGGAGCTCCCACTGCCCTTCCCTGCTTTATCCCCATGCCACAGACACTGTGCCCAGCTGCAGAGACTGTGCCACCCACCCAGCACCACTCCTGGCCCAGGGATGCTGCCCACACTGATGATGGAGCTGGAGAGGGTTTCTGACAAGGACACAGCGTGAGAGGATGAGGGCAAACCGGCAAAAGGAAGGGTTGGGTTTGATATAAGGAAGAAATTCTTCCCTGTGAGGGTGCTGAGGCCCTGGCACAGGGTGCCCACAGAAGCTGTGGCTGCTCCATCCCTGGAAGTGTCCAAGGTCAGGCTGGAGAGGGCTTGGAGCACCCTGGGATAGTGGAAGGTATCCCTGCCTGCGGCAGGGGTGTGGAACAGGAGGAGCTTTAAGGTCCCTTCCAACCCAAACCATTCTGCAAGTCTCTGATAAGGCTCCAGATGTCAGGACTGCTCCCAGCTCCTGCACAGTCCTGCCTTCCCTCAGGAGCATGGGATGGATACATGGCAAAGGGCAAAGGGTCTCAAAAGATGCCTGGCAGCACGGGATCAGCTGGAGGCTGCAATGGATGGATCAGCCCCATCTGCATCACGAGGAGGTGGCAAAAAATCCCCCAGCAGCACAGTGCATCCTCCCTTCACATCCCATCATGTCAGTGCTGTCACAAACAGGGCAGAGCATCCCAATGCCCATTTACTGCCAAGGAAGGTTTAATGTGTTTGTGCAAAGCACAGAATGATCAGAGCTCCCTTTGGCTTCTCTTCTGACCCGGCATCATGGAAGGACCTGTGGCTGGCCCCTGATCCCAGGGACATGCACATCCTAAACTGCAGCAGGTCAACAGCACTCACCAAACTCAGATTACTCAGCATCTTTATGCCAGCTGGTCTCTGTCTCTCCCCTTTTCCTCCCAGGGTTTGTCAGGTTTAATTAAAATTCCTACACTCGGCTGGTTCTTTCACTCGGGCTATTATCTGCAGTGTGCTCTGCTGCCTGCCTTGAGCTGATCTCATTAGGAATCCACCTCTTGGTGAATTGAGCCATATTTAGGAGGCAATACATGGCCAGTGTTTGAGTCTGAGTAGTTCTATCTGACCTGTCCCCTTGACAAGACAGACGCCCCAAGGACCTGTTCTCGGTGTTCCTGCTACTCATCTATTTCCAGTGAAACAATGATTTGGTTTCACTGCAGGAAATTACAGCCAGGGAAGAGGAGGAGGTGGAGGTGAGCCTGCCCTGCTCCAGCACTTATGGCTGTCAGATTGCAGGTCACACTGCCCAGCACACCATGGGGACCCACATGTGCCCCCCCTGAGCACACCAAGAGTGTGGGTCTGGGTTTTAACCATCCTGAAGCAAGCAAACAAACACCTGCAGAGCTTCTCCCTTCCTCCCTGCTTGGGAAATCAGGTCTCACATGGAGACATGAGATTTGACTCTGCCTTCTCTGGTCTCACACATCAAACCTCATTGGGTTCCTCATGGAAGCAGGACTGGGGGTGGTCTGCAGGGGACGACAGATGAACCCGCTAGAAGAGAGGGAAATGGAGAAAAAGAGCCACAAACGACTTTCAGAGGAACAACCCCTGGAAGAAAAAGCAAACAGAGAGGCTGGGTCAGCTCCCACAGCCGTGGGCAGCTGCTCCTCCTGTGTCTGTGAGGCAGCACATGCTGTCATGGGGCTGGGGACAGGCCAATGCCACCCAGCCTTGCAGGCCACCAGCCCCCAGCTCCTGGAGGTGTTCAGAAGCTCATGTGTCTTCTTGAGCACACCCAAAGGGAGCCTTTCCCACAGATCTCTGCTCAAACCCACACGATTTTTTTTCCCCAAGTGTTTTTAGCTCAGCCACTGAACGAGGAAACCTGCTCTTCACTCAATTCTGATCTGCCGATGAAGAGTTCAAAAAAACCCTCTCAAATGCAGACTCCATCACTGAGGGGATCTCTGCTGGGTTGGCAATGGCAGGGAGAGATGGACCCAGCAGCGAAGCAGCAAAGGTACAGTGGCAAAAGATGAACCCCAAAGCAGAGCAGGCCTGGAGATGCAGTGCAAACCCAGGAGAGTGTCATAGGCCCCAGGTCCCCAGGGCACCAGCCTTCCCCTGCTGTGAGCAATGGACCAGCACAAACAGAAGCCTCAGGCCAAGCACTCTGGACATGAAGCACTTTTAGGCCCTAACTGAAGCTCGAGCCCAGGATTCAGATATGCTCCAGATGTGAAGCAGTGAAGAAACACAAGTGAAGAAACACAATAACTCCTCTTCCTCCACCACCTCATCATTGTCCTCAGAGGAATACATGTTCCAGCAGGCTCCTTTGGTCCCTATCCCACACTCTGAGGCACCCCCAGCCCCACTGCAGCCCCCTCCCCTCTCCACACACTCTCCAGCCCCAGCAGTAGCTGTTCGCTCCTTTTGGCCACTGGCTGCTGGTTCCCATCCCGTACATTCCCTTCCATTTAGAGATATTGTCAGTTGAGAATCAGAGCTCAGATGTTTATTATTTCTAATGTAATCCCAAGCCAAAATAGGAGGCAGGGTGTTTAGTCTTTCCCTCGGCTCTCAGTGCTGAAGAATGGCAGCTGAGCCAGCACCCGGCGTTCCCCATCGCGCCGCGCTCCCCACGGACAGATGGCAAACCCTTAACTCTTCCAGCAGCTCCCAGATATTTTTACTGTCTATTGCTTTTTTGCCTGTTTATTTTTCAAGCTGAAATAAGCAGAGTGATGGGAAAAAGAAATCTCCTGCTGAGCATTGCATCAGAGAGCAGATTCCCATAAGGATTAATTTCAGTGGAAACAGCAAGGCCTTCATTTTTTTGGCAGAGTGACCACAGCAAGAGCTGAGCCCTGCATCACCCAGCACAGCAAAGCTGCTTTCTGTGCTGAGCACCTGTGGACCCTCCTTTGGCCTTTCTGGTAGAGAAAAGGTAAATATGTCAAGACACCATCAGAAAACCTTGTTGGTTCAGATAACAACTGAAGGTGCTTCAAGCACAGAGTGAAGAAAACTCCATCCAAACTGTTTGGGGCTTGTTTGAATCAGTTTGGTGCTGCTCAGCCAGGGCATCCCAGGGAAGTGGGTGATTCCAGGCAGGTAGAACTGCCCTGAGGAGCACATCAGTGCCTGCCCACACAGGGCTCCTCCCTGGCCAGAGATGGAGCAGATTCACAGCATCCCTCCAGGCCAGCATTGTGGGAACATTATGGGGATATGGGAACATTCAGGGGATTTCCCATTCAGTGCTTTTACCGAATTCTGGGGTGGCATCATGTGATCCAAAGTCAAGTTCCTCAAAATTGGGATTGCATCACAATTTTTTGTCTCCCAGCAGCTGTGCTCTGTGCTGCAAAGCAAACTGCCCAGAGCCCAGCAATTGTTTTTAACCCCAGGTAGGTCATGGCTGTAGGATGAATTCACAGGAAAAACAAAACACCTGACACCCCTTTCATCTTGCTGTAGATGAAACCCGGTGAAGATAGAACAAAAGTGAACAAATCCCAGCTGGGAGGATTTAGGGAATGAAGAAAGAGCACATCCGGGCAGTGGTGAGGTTCTCTTTCCATTCTTAAATCTTAAAGAAATCAGTAAAATCTTCCTGAACAGAACCTTTCCCCATAAGAAATCAGAAAGGATCACAGCAAGGGGGGTGTGAGTGTGCCTCTTCTGAGGCCACATTAGAACCATCCCTCATCTGGATGTCTCATCTGAGAAGGGCAGCTCTTGTGAGAGCTGCAGAGAGGTCAGGGCATGGCCCGGGGGCTCGGGAGGCTGCAGGATGTCAGAGCACAGGGATGCACATCGGCACCAGCAGGAGGAACCTGGGAATGAGCTGCTTTAGGAATAAGCTCCTCACATGTCAGCATAAAACTCCTGTTGACACACACTTGCCTCGCTCCTGCCAGAGGAGAACAAGGAGCTGCTTTCATCCTTCCACAGGAGCAGAGATGAGGCTGGAGCCCAGCATCAATAAATTAATGGAAAGCCTTTGCTTTCGAGCAGAGGCACTGCAGATCTCAGCAGGCACATCACAGCTTTCTGCTCCTGCCTGAATGAATATTCAGCTGGCAGGGAAACTGCAGGTACAGGCTCTGCCAACACCTTTCTGGGACACAGCAGCAGCTCTGCCCCAATTCTTTGGCATCCCCTATGCAACAAGCTGGTCCTGCAGCATATTTGTAGGAACAACCTCCTCTGCCCACCACGGGGACCAGACCCAGGAGTCCAGCAAGCTCCTGGCATTCCTTCATGTCACCCATGCCAGTGCAGCTGACAGCTCAGACCCTGAGGCAGAATTCATCCTCCCAGCCTCACTCTGTTCACAGGGGATTGCTCTACCCCTGCCCAGTCCCCTGAAGCAGCCTCCCATTCCCAGCCCCTATTTAGTGGCCTGTTTAGGCTTATTTACCCTCTGGGGTAGCTGCACTCCTGCAGCTGCAAGAAAAAGCTGAGTCCTCTGCGCCTGGAGCCAGGGATGTTTATTGGCACTGGAAATCCCATCCCTTTGCTGGCCCAGCCCAGCCTGGGCAGCGCTGGCAGGGGTGAAGCTCAGTGCTGCCAGCAGCCCTTGACAGCCCTGTGTCCCCAAGCCTGCCCGCCCAGCACCCCAGGGATGGATGGGCAGCCCTCGAGCCACCTCCCTGGCAGGAGCCTGGGGAAATCCTTTGCCCTGTCCATCCAGTGGCCCCCTCCCTGCTCACAAGCGAGGAGTTTTCCCATTTGTGCCAGTCAGTAGGAGCTCGACTGAAATGCAGCAGCCTGATTGCCCAGCAGTGGTGAGAAGAGGAGCAGAGAGAGCTGCCTGGGAGCCAAAAGCTTACAATTAAGAAATAAAATGAGGAACTAACAGGAGTACACAGCTCTGGCAGCTGGCAGGGACATGGGTGGGATCAAGGGGAGGCAGAGGGTGGCTGTGGGCAGGAGGACAGCCCAGAGGGGTGAGGGAGGAGAGGCAGGAAAGGTGGGAAGCAATGCCTGAAACAGCATCCCAGTGGATTCAAGCTGGCCCACAGTGAGTTTGTTGAGGCCAAAAAAGGCTATTGCAACAAGTGGAGTGGGATGTGATGAAAGAGAAGGTGAGAGTTTTAGCTTTAGGAAAGGCTTAGCAAGGTTATGCAAGCTTTTGAGGTGCCCAGAATGTGAAGACAGGGGAGGAGGCGGGAAATGAAGACAGCACTCTGGTTCTGGCAGCAAAACAGCATCGGGGAACCCCTGAGCTGAGAAGGAGAGGTTAAAAGCTCTGATTTGGCCGTGTTGTGCTTGAAAGGGTGGTGAGACATTCATGAGATGTCAGAGAGCTCCTCTAAGATATGAATTTGGACAGGGAGAGGAGAGCCCAGAGAGGGGCTGCATGCCTGAGTCATCACCATAGAGATGGTATTTGAGTGTAGCTGCAATGAGATTACCCAGAGACACAGCACGGAGCACGGACACGGCTCTGTGAGCTCCCAGGGCAAACCAGGCTCTCACAGCAGCCCAGCACCAGCCACTGAAGGGCAACAGGTGGCCAAAACTGGGACATGCTCCAGGCAAGGCTCAGAGTCAAACAGGGCTGTCCCTGCCTCACCTCCAGAGGATGACTTGGACCCTCCTCCTCAGAAGTCCATCTCTTTTCTGCATGCTGTGTGCTCTCCACACAGGAAATCCAGGTTGTCAAACCATGAGACCCCAAACTCAAGCACTTCAAAGTGGGCAGAGCTGAGCTTCTGAGTCTCACCTCTACAGAAGAGGGGGAACCTCATGGCCCAGGAGAGCCACAGGGGCAACTCCCACAACTGTGAAGAGATCTCTGGGGTCAGGGCGAGGGGGCACGAGGGACCTCGGAGAATTGCCAAAATGAGGTGCTGCAGAGCTCCAGGCTGTGGTCAGTCCCGGAGAGTGTGACCAGGAGGTGGCAGGCTCAACTCGTCCATGGATGGTGGCTCTCCTGGAGGGCCTGGCCTGAGGACAGAATCGCTCATAATGTGCTTCTCAGCCGGAGCTTCTCACGGAAAGGAACCCGAGAACTGAAGCACTTGAGGAAGATGAGGGGGAAAAGAGACAGTTTGAGCTTCTTTGCAAAGCAACCAGAACTTGGGAGGGATGTCTCTGCCACCGAGGCTGATTCCTACAAGGGACACAGTCATGATCAACACCAGGACTAGTGTGGGGACAATGGCCAGGACTGTTTCTCTCTGCTCCTGTTACAGATAACACACAGGAATCCATGGAGAGGGGGAACATATCTGCATTTCCAGCTGTCCCTCCCCACCCCCAGCATCCTGGTCCCTGGGAGAGCATTTGAAACATTGCAATCGCTATAATTAGAAGTAACACTCACTTTCCAAGAGGAAACTGTGCAAAAGGTTGATTTCCTCTTTAATGCCATTTCAGATCTGCAGCTCTAGTGGTGAGGGGATTTGCTGAGCAGCAGTCTGGATCACTAAGAAGAATTAAGAGTTTCCTCCCACTTCCGTGGGGATTTCTGGCTCCAGGTGCAAGATGCCAGGTCCTAAGGTGCAGAGGAGACTGTGCTACCCTGTCCAATCCCTCTGCAAAGAGCAGAGGCCAGAGGCATGTCCATTATCTTCATCTCATCAATATCATGCACTGCCCCCAAGGCTAATTAACACTGCTGCATACACCACTGACTTGGGAATGCCAAAGATTTTGGGAACTTCATCGCTGGAGCTTTCAACAGAGCTGCAAGTCACAAGCAAGCTCCCTGTGATTCCATACAAGGAAATATTCACAACATACAACAAAAATAGCCTCCATTACCACACATTATAATCACATCAGGGAGTCTCCAATCTCTGCAGCAATAAGTGATGCCCTCTCTCCACACCCAGAGCACTCTGCAAACACCCATTATCCCTCCCAAACCCCAAGGATGGGCTGCAGAGACTAAGGCACAGACCTCGGCCAGCAAAAAAACGTGGCAGGGAGTCAGCAGCAACGCCTGGACTGTAACAACCTCTTTATCTTCTCTGATAATCTCAGTAACACAAGGCAAGTTTAGTTTGCCTTGTCCTTTGCAACCTTTCTGAGACCTTAAGGCCAAAAGAAGCTGCTGCATGTTCTCCCCCTTCAGAGTTATGTTTGTGCTGAGCCCAGGAACTTGTGATGGATAAAAGCACCTGCAGAAAGGTCATCAGCCATAGCTCAAAATTCTTCAGAGATAAAGAAGCTCCCCTTGGGCAGGGTGCTCTGCTGTTTCAATCTCACACTATTGAAAAGGTTTTCCTGGTTTCTAATTTGAACTAATTTGCATTTTGCATCCAGATGTTGATCCTTACTAAGCCCCATAGAGCTGCCTAGTGCTGCAGAACTCAAGCACCACAATCAAATCCTTTTGAAAAGCTGAAGGCAAAGGGCACTTTGATCTCTCAGAAAGACACCAGACCAGTTCCTGGAAATGCTCCTTCAGCCATGAGGATGGAGCCTTAAGAATTTCTGCGATGAACTTTCTTGCTCAGATGCCCCAGCCCCTCATATAAATTCACAAAATAAACTCAGATTCTCTTTCCAACCACCACTGACATAAAGGGCATTTCAGTCAGCCCCAAGATGGTTTTCTCAAGACAGAATTAGGCTCAGTTCTTTGATTTAAAAAAAATCTTAAAAATAATATTCCCAAACTTTTTCAGACAACATTTTTTCCACTCTTTAAATCCAGCCTCAGAAGTGAGAGGTGCCATCTCTGAGTCGTTTGTCACCTTTACCCTCCTCTGTACTGCCTGAATTAGATGTGTGTGTGTCAGCCCAAGCTGCTGATCCTTCCTGCCTCCCCAAAAAACATCTGCAGGGCTGTGAGTGGGTTCTCTGGAGGCCGTGGCTCCCATACAAGGCAACTGGTCCCTGGCCAGTGAAGGGCAGCTGGAAAGGCCTGACCAAGTAAGAGATTGACTTGGCTGAGCATCATTTAATTCTCTACAGGGGGGACAAAACATACTCAGGTCACCTAAAAAAGTGAAATATCACGTCTCACTTGTTTCCAAAGAGTGATGTAGTTTCTGTGTCATGCTTGTTCCCAAAAAAGTAGAGAAGAAACTGGATCTGGTGGTGAGTTGAATGTCTTCCTCCTCCCAGTGACTTCAGAGGTCAGAATGCCTTGGATGGATAAACCCCTCCACCAAACCTGCAGGTACCCTCCCCAAGTAGCAAGTCTGAATCTCCAGTCTAGGCAGGTCCAGCTGCTCTGCAGCAAGGCTGAGCATCAGCACCTGCCCAGAGAAGCTGTGCCTGCCCCATCCCTGGAAGTGTCCAAGCCCAGGCTGGACAGGGCTTGGAGCAGCCTGGGATAGTGGAAGGTGTCCCTGCCCATGGCAGGGGGGGGACAAGTTCAACACAAACCAATGTGTGATTCTGTGATTCCATGATGAGCATCAACCCATTGCCATTGCCATTGCCATTGCCATTGCCATTGCCATTGCCATTGCCATTGCCATTGCCATTGCCATTGCCAGGCTGCAGCTGGCAGGCAGCATGCAGGATCCAGGGGAAGCTCAGGTCACTCCCCACGTGCCTGTGTGGACCTGGCCTTGTTGTGTTTGGAAGGAGAAAGGCGATGGCACATGTCAGGCAGATTAGAAGGTGACAAATAGATGGACAGGCAGGCAAACTGACTGTCTTTAAATAGTCTTCGTATTTTTGCCATGATATCTGTCTGTGAGGGTTTAAATTATGAGCCTTACTTACAGCTTTGAAAGAATTTTAAATGCTTAAATCCTTGTAAAAAACTAAACTAACAAAGCTTGGCTGCATGCTGCACTTTTAATCCACAATGAAAGCAGTGCATTTGATTTGAAGGGTTTCAGAGCTCTTATGGAAAACCCTGCAAACACTGAGCTCCAACTAATGGCCAGCCTGTTATAGAAAAGGTTTGGTGTCAGATACAGATCCTGGCTGAAGTGAATCCATCAGATCCCACCCCCCATCCTTCTGAGTGAAGAATCAGATATTGGATGTGCAGTTTGTCCTGTTTTGAGACACCTCACAAATAGTTAATGAGATATTGAGGGCCCAGATGTTGGCAGGGACATGGAATAAATCATCTAGCTGCCTCTCACCCCGGGGAGTGCATGGAGAGAGCAGCAATTCCCAGAGTTAGATGCCTCCAGCAGGACCAGCTGCTGCAGCCCCCCAAGCAAACCAACCACACATCCTATGAGCTCTGCTCCCCCACACCCAGACACAAGCAGGATGTGTCAGATGAAGCAAACCTTTGGAAAGCCCTTTTGTAGATGATAAAGTCCCAGAGATCACCCCCAGTTCCTGTTAGTCTTTATTTACCATCCTCTTTAAGACAGACAGGCGGGTTAACTTCCACCCTCCCGTGCCGATCACATCCCGCTGTTTGCAGAACTGCACTGCTCGCAGGCATGCCCCAAACTTCCCAGCTTCCAAAAGCCCAAAGCTGCAGCCTGGCCATGCAGCGGTGACACTGCTGTCACCTGCCCCGCTGCTCCTCTGGAGAGGAAGCTCCATCCCGGCTCCTCCAGAACTTTTGAGCTCTGAGGGGGAACTACGGAGCTGGCTCTGCCAAGGAGGGTGGAAAAGGGATGGAATCCACCCCGGAGCAGGGGTGGCACACGGGGACATCCTCAGCATGGGGATTTCCCCAGGAGAGGAACACGCTCGCTGCCAGACGCGGTGCCTGTTCCCCATCCAGCCTGCAGCTGGATCTCATTGCCGGGGGAAAAGCTTCTGCCTCCTGACTGTTCTGTTTATTCTGCTAAAGACCATAATCATTCTGCTGTTTGGGTTTGTTTGGGGCGGGTTTTTTTTAGCAGGCTCCTATTTTTGTGAGTTCTTGCGCTGCGCTCCCTCTGCTGGCTGGCTCGCTCGGGCGGGGGAGAGGCTCTGGGGAAGGAATCGTGGAATCTGAGATTCCCAGGATGGTTTGGCTTGGAAGGGACCTTGTGGCTCATCTCGGTCCAACCCCCTGCCATGGGCAGGGACACCTTCCACTAGACCAGGTTGCTCCAAGCCCCGTCCAGCCCAGCCTTGAAAACTTGCGGGGGGGGCAAGGCAAAAAACAAAGCCCTGCTCAAACTGCCAGTGAAAAATAACATCACAAACACTCCCTGGACCCTGACTCCTCAAATGTGAGTGTTAGGACCTGAGAGTGGCATTCCTGTGTCAGCTTTACTCCTTATGGTCTGGGCAAGCAGAGTGCTGGGAACAAAGAGAAATGGGTGGTTTGATAAAATTCAGCTGATCTTTGTTAAGGCTGGAGAAACTCTCACACTTGAAAGTCACGTCAGCAAAGAGACAGGTTTGTACTGCTGATGGTTTAGAGCTGCGGTGTTCAAAGCTCCTCAGCACGAGTAATTACACCCAGCAAAAACATGAAAGCAGATCTTGAAAATCTTGATTATAGTAAACCTCCTGAAGGGCAGGGAGCATCTCCTGAGAGAAAATAAGGAGATGATTCTGCAAGGAGTCCTCCAGAGCCCCTCATGCTTCAGAGAGTATTTCTCACACACAGAACTGCTACTGGGAGCCTTGGAGCCATCCTTCCCTTTCTGGAAAGCTGGTGGATGGGATTAAGCCCAGGGTCCTGCAGCACTCACAGTGCTACTTTCATCATCAGAGGAGCAGAGAAATCTTTTGATGGACATTAACCTTAGAGCAGGGAGGTTTTCATCAACCCTATTCAGTAGGCAAGCCAAGAAACAGTCAGGGCTCTCAAAATCAGCCAAATCAAAGGCAAGACAACCCCCTGTATAGATACTTTCTTACTAAAACTATTAATAAACATCACACATTGCGTCAATCTCTGAAGGTCAAAGCAATCTTTTTCCTTGGTGGAAGCTCTTAATGGAGGTTTTTGAGCTGCATTTTATGCCTAAATGTGCTTCTTTAATGAGTGCAATTTTACATCTGCCCAGGTAAAGCGCCTTGTTGTACATTTGCTTTTCTTCCATGGTTTTATTACATCTATTTGGCTGATGGTGCCCAGCCAAAAGAAATGAAAGATGCTGGGAAATAAAAAAAGGAGTTTCTGAAAGCGTTTGTCTTCGTAATAAATTTTAAAAAAACTAAACAAAAACAGTCTCATGAAGCAGCATGCTTCAGTACCTGTTTACTGAGATTTCACTGTATGCCTTTTCTTTGTATTAAAAGGCATTTAAACATTAAAAAAAAATGGAATTATTCTGCTAAACAAGCTGTGACATGAAAAGGGAAAACAAGACGCCTGTGAACAGCCTCTGACACCGAGGCCCTGAGGGGTCCCTGCACTGCCCTGAAGCAATGGAGGGGAGTGGGGGAGTGAGGATGGGAGCAGAGAGATAACCCTGAGAGAAAATACCCTCCTGGGCCAGGAGGTGTTCTTGGTATGTGATTTCTCCCAGACCTTCATGGGAAAAAAATTAAAAAGAACATTTAAAAATCTATATCTATACAAATATGTTTAAGGTCTATTTCTTCAGCATCCATGAGAAATGTGGTGTTTGAACACAATCATCTGCTCCTGGAGTTGTTCTCAGCCTGAATCAACAGCTGGGCCTGTGAGGATCCCTCTGCTGGCTCCAGCAACGTGTTACTTACAGAGGTTTTCCAGAGAGCTTTGCTGGGTTTTCATTTTTTTTGAGGCTTATCATGTTTTATTTAGGAGATGTACTTACTATAAAGGATTTGTGAGCTGGAAGGGGCTTTTTGCTGTCAAGAGCAGCATCACAAAGATTGGTTTTCTGCAGCTCTTTTACCTTATTCCCTTTGTGTTATTGGCAATTATGTAATGTTAAAAGAACCTTAAGAAGAAGATGTAAGAAGAAATAATCTCTGTTCCCCAAACCCTCGGTTCTGAGTTACAGAAACAACAGTGAGTGACAGGTGGCAAAAGACAGATGGGGAGAAGGCTAAAAGAGATCTCTAATTCTATCAGTTTAATGAGTTCTTTCCTTATCAGCTTCAGCCCTTGTCCAGGTCTGCTAAGTGGTTTTTCTTAGAGATAGAATCACTATGAATTAGTGCGTGGCAGCTCCTTTTGTTACACAGCTGAGCAGATTTTCGACAGTTCAGTCTCTGAAGAGCTGAGCCGTGCCCAAAGCCTGGCTGCTAAGGGGAGCACTCAGCAGCTGAGCTCTGCTGACCATCCACCCTGTGCAGGGCCAGGCTGGGAGGCCACGGCTCTCCCACCTACCCAAGCAACAGCCAGGGCTCACAGGCTGCCTGCAAGGAGTTCCCTGCCTGGAATTGGGCTGGGGAGCAGCTCCGGAGCCAAGGGGGCCGCGGTGCTCACAGTGGAGCCTTGTTCAGGCTGAATGTGTGACTACATCCACACTGAAGCAGCAGCAATCCAGACTGTCCTGGGAAGTGTCTCCCACTAGCCTAGGAAACAGTGTTTTTGGAGAAATCCATCTTTCCTTCATTTGCAAAGGTGTTTTCCATCTGGGAGAGCAGTGCACTGCACTGGAGCAATCCTTGCCCTCTGCTCCTCTGCCCAAGGAAAGCCTTGGCCCCAGGGCTCTTTGATAACCTCTAGAATGGTGTAGAACAAGGATCCCACTTGTCTCTTCTTTACCACCGTGAAAACCCGTGTTGCTTCACCTTGGACCACAGGAATATCAGGAGCTGACCTCCCCTTGGGAAACTGGATAAACACTAAACCTCAGTGTACAATCCTTTATGGAATTTAATTCTCACAAAGGCCACTTCCAGCAGCAAAGAGAAACCTTGAAACTAAAAGAGCCAAACAGCAGGTGGACCTTGTTTATTAGGCAAGGGTACTTCTTTCTTCAGCATATTTGAAAATCAGTTGTTTGATAAATTGCAGATTTAAAATGTGACTACGTTTATTCCTTCTTGTCTTGTTCAGAATATTTTCTCACTGATAAAAAAGCTGTTCCTTGGTTTGCTACAGAAGTCAGGGATTGAAGCCATGTTTTGCCTGGAAGACAGAGGCACCCAGCATTTCATATTTATGAGGGGAGGTAGGACAGGTGCCACTGAAACAGGGACTCTTTGAGCTACACAGCTGAGAGCTGGGCTTTTTCCCTCTGACATTCATCCCTCTGATGCTTGGGTGACAGCAGGAAAATTTATTTCAGTTTTGTAGCAGGAGCTGACAGAATTGATGCATTACTGCGTTCAGAGATTTAATACACATGAACAGACACTGCTAGATCTGCACTGGCTCTGATTAAATTAAATGCTGTGGAGTCAGTCTCCTGAATTTCTGTTCACAAGTAACAAACAGCGTGGAGGTGGGAACCTGCATTTTGTTATAGGCTCACCAATATAACACTGCAATGAACCATTTATGAGCAAGCCTGATGAATAACTATTTTACTCTGGGTTTGGATTTAGGGGCTCTGAGAGAAATTTAAGATTTTTCAGCTTCAAGCAGCTACTGACCAGAACTCAACTGCTTAAAAGCTGTGTGGATTAGCTGAGAAGAATCTGAGCTACATCAGCTACACAGGAGAAGAAGCACAGACTTAGACTCTGTGCAGAGATGCACAGGCACTTTCATTGAAAATATGCCAAATAGATAGAGATATAGATATATAGATATCCATCTACACACACACAAATTCCGGAGGTGCACCCCTATGTACTATCTGTGTGCACAGTTATTTTTAAGCGTATTCAAATCTGTGGCAAACGAGTGTCTAGAACAGAAACTGATTTCGTTTGCAGTCACGCAAGGCCGTCTGCTGAGAAACCCCCTGCACCTCTTTGGGAGCAAAGAGCTGCAGTGCTGCCTTTGAACCCGTACACCACATCAAGGGGGAAAGGAAAAGAACACGCCAAGGACCTCGGTAGACACGGATTATCTTGTTTGCTGTAATCACTTCAAAATGGCCCAGGCAGCCTGCAGCTCCCCAGGAGCCGGGTGCTGGGCCCTGTTTCTGTAATGACACCTCCTCACACGCTGCCTGCTGCCCACACCGTGTGTCCCCAGTGGAACTGGGCTCTCCGGAGCTGGGGCCCTCACCAGACAGCTCAGGAAGGCTCCAGAAGTTTCGGTTCCTGAGCAGGTTTGGCAAGGCCGCCACTGGGTTGGGGGCCCTTTGGGGCTTTGGCTGGGCAGGCACAGGATCCCCCCGAGCTGTCCATGGCCCAGGCACGGCAGCAGCTCGGGGGTGGTGGTGGCTGGCACGGGCAGCAGCTCCCCATGGGGATCCAACGCGCCTGGCATCCCCCTTGCAGCGCTCAGTGTCATCCCCAAACCCACTTCCTTCTCCCCGTCAGCACACCCTGTGTGGTTTCCTGTGTTGTTTTGTAAGAGCAGCACAAATGAAAAGATTCCTCCTTTACAGAAAGCCTTTCTCTGTCTTTAGCAGCTTTTCTTTCAAATCTACTTACAAAATCCCTCTTTAAAGCATTTTTCTACCAGGTTTTCTTGTTTCTTTTCTTCTTCTTTTTTTGTTTTTTTCTTTTCCCATGGAATTAAGAGTATTTTTTCTCTACAATCAAAATCCTTTTTCTCACTTTTTGCTGTTGTATTTTTCTTTTAAAATACAATTACTGTTAACATAGAAGCCCCACAATTCACAATTTCTGTTACAAAACATATTTACAGCACAGTAAAGCTTTTAGGTCATGCACAGAAAGAAATTTTTCACTGAAATCACTTACTGATCTTAATAACCACAAACATTGTTGGCTTTATTTGAAAAAGAAATTAATTTCCTTTCCATCTTCATCCCAAAATCCACTGTGAAAAGCTAATGTATTCAGAGTCATTTACAGGCACCATGCACCACTCCCACTGTGGTTGGGATGCCACTCCCTCCCACAGGAACATAAACTGCTGACTCAAAGATCCAGCTTGAACACTGCTTTGATGGATCCAAAGTGAATTGGAATTTTCTGGCAGTTTTGGCAGATATTTAACCTCCTATACGCTCAATTAGATTATTTTCATCTCAGTTAAACCTCCATCCACCTTCCATTGTGTGTTATAAACCCTCCCAACACCTTAAACTTGCTTTTTTTCTATTAATACATGAATTAAATCCATTTCCCTTCCTGCTAGTCCTGTTCATCAGGGTACAGCTCTAAGGAGAACCCAGCTGAGGCAAAGGCAGGCTGTTTACACTCCACAATATTCCTCTACTCAGAACATGTTATTCTCCATGGCTTGTTGGCTTTTCTGCTCAGAGTCAAACCCATTTACTCAGTCTCTCTTGCATTGCCCATGTAATAATCCCAAGGGTCTGTGCAGCACAGACAAATTCAAGGCTTGTTCACACCACGGGGATCAAACACACTTGTTCCTCCTGACCAGCAGCGTTTCCTGTGATAATAATAGTTTCTGGTTACCACGGACTGCCACATATTTATTACAAATTCCACTTTCTGAGAACGAAACCGAGCGTGCCTCAGGCTGCCCTTCATGAGAAACTCAGCAGGTTTGGTTCACATGACGTGGTGAAAACAACCTCAGCTCCCAGAGTTCATCCATGGGTTTGTACTGATTCTCCCTGTGCCTTTCACCTCATCACATTTCAGCCACAATATCTGTGTTTAATCCATCTGGAGTATAATTTTCACCTGTGGCTGCCTTGTTTTAACCTGCAGTCAGCTATGTTTTACACTGGGGGCTGGAACCAGGAGCTGAACTGCAGGGTTTGCTCTGGAATACTGCTGAGACTCCAAGGAACCCGTGTTGGGAGCAGCAAGCTAAATCCAACAGCATTTTCTGTTTTACACAGACTGTTTCCAGAAGCTGTTGACCTCACCCTGCCTGTCTGGGCTTCTCTGCTGTGGTGACACCCTGCCTGTGAGACCCCTGTGTTTGTGTCACAGTGCTCGAGAGCTGTGGTTTCCCAGGGCTGGACTCTGGGCAGTGCTCCCCAGCTGCTGTTTTGGGCACAGTAAAGCTTTTAGGTCATCAAGGCACGAGCAGAACTCCCTGAGTCCCAGTTTTAATGTGGCTGCTGAGTTTGTAGTCCTTTGTCAGCTAATTACTATTTGTGGCCTCAGTAAAATGAAGATTGGGCTATTTGGGATCTTCCCAGGCCTTTTACAATGATTCCCTCGGTTAATGTTTGTGGAAGGTTAGAATATGGATGGTACTTTTTGAGCACCATATATGTATAAGCATATATAATTATATAAGTTATTTTTTTGTTTGGAAGGGAGAGTTTTGTTTGGGTTTTGGGGGTTTTGGGGCTGGGTGGTTTTGTTTTGTTTTGTTTTGTTTTGTTTTTGTTTTTTCCTTTTTAGGATCCATCAAAGCAATATTGGGATTTTTTTATCTCCTGAGCACCTGATATCCAGTGGTTCATACCTTCTCCGTTGTTTTCAGACAGAAGCAAAGCACACACAAGGCAGAATCTCTGAGCTTTTTGTACTTGGCTAGACCATGGCAGCCCCTCGTGGCTTTGACTCATGCCCTCAGCTCACACTGCAGCTGGGATGGCCACTGACAACCTCAGCACTTAGACTGGGATTGAGCCACAGTTCCAGGAATGCTGCCTGGCCCAGCTTCCCCACTGGTCTGAACTGGGGAGCTGTGCTGACATGCTCTGCTCAGCACCTGCACACCCAGGTCCTTCCTCAGATTTTGGATTGGTTTCAATTCCTGCCTTGGAATTGAGGAGGGATATGGATCTCTCAGGATGCTCTAGACAAGCTGGCAGTCTGAGCTAGGCAAACAGAACCCCAGCCATGGCAGACTTTCCCTGTGGTCCCTGAACATTTCCAATCCTCTTGTTTTACTGTGCAGTGAAATTATTCCCTGTGAATTGTGCTTCTGCTGCAGATATTCTGCTTCCACCGAGAGAGAGCTTTTCTCAGAACTTGAAATCATTGTTCTTTAACCAACCAAAGTGGACTTTGAATCTCATGAGTGGCAGGGACTAAGTACACTGTGCCTCTAATGCCCCATCTGTCTTCTCTGAAGCTGCACAGAGCACAGCCAGAGGACCTTTGGGCTCATGAAACCTGAACTAAAAATAGCAATTACTGGGAAACAAAGGGGACAACCTGACCCCGCAGCTGGCAGCCTCAGTGCAACAGCAGTGATATGCAATTGCCTGCATAGTTCTGAACTACACTTGAGAGCAGCTTCCAGGAACTTCCAAGTAGAGATCCACGCACAGCTCTAACAGATGGTTCCTCCTTGCAGGACAGAGGGCTCCTTAGACTCTTCAATCTTCATCCCAAATACAGACTAGGCTGTCTGGCATATTGCAGCTCAGCTATCAGCAACATATCCCAAGTGGGACAGACCTGACTGTGTTCCCTGACAGCAGAGGATTTGAGGAGAAGACTGAAGCTCTAAATAACCCTGATGAAATAAGACTGGGTCACTATAAGAGTGATGCCCTATGTGGTGGTAGAAATCCCAGCACAGATCAGGGTCCTGTATTATTTGGCAGTGAATGGATATCCTGCAGTTCTTTCAGAGAAAATGGACACAGCACAAGAAATGACAAAGATTTGTGTTTGTGAGGGTTAAAGGACAGATCAGCATCAAAGCCACAAGCAAGTTTTCCTTCTTCTGAGCCTGATAGCAATACCTTTATTCACTGGCTGTACTAAAGAAGCTATTGACACCCTAAATTAGTACTAATGTCAGTTGACCTCTTCTATCCACTCGCTAGGATGATGGCCAAATGACCTTTGTATTTTATCATGTAACTCATAGCAGGTAATTCAAAAAACCTCTATCCTCATACACAAATATCACTCTCCCATCTTCTTCCTCTCTTTTTCCCCTTTAGGGTGCTTTGCAATGCACAGTTGTGATAAAGATGACTTCAAGACAGAGAAACTCACACACACAGAGGGTTATTGCTACACCAGAAGCATCCCTTTGTCTAACACAACCCAAAAGAGGGCAAGGTATGTGGTGTTTGCAGAACCCACTGCCGAGAAAACGAAAACCATGCTGGCCTCCCACACCTTCGTGGTGGAGAGCAGTTACTTCCTAAGTCAAGCCTAGCACAGGTAGACAGTAAAAGAAAGAGGCTGGGGTTGTGGGGCTGCTCAGAGCTGCAGAACCCAAAATCACCTTGAAAGCTGAGATTCTGCTCTCAGGATCTAAGTTAACCATCAGAGGATCTCTCACCAGGGATCTGGCTGCAGCAGTGAGAGGCAGGGCTAATGAGTGCAGTGTATGCATCAGACTGGTTCAGCCTACCCCAAAATGTCACTTTTCACATGTTGTCTGCATGATTAGAACCAGGAAGAGCAGAAATAAAAAACACATTCCATTTTTCACCGTGTGTTCAAGTTTATCCACTGCTTTCCATGGGGGGACACCCTCTAATCCAACCCACTAAACTGAAGGAAAACATTCCAATGATTATCACAGACGTTTGCATGGGGCAAAATCCTCTTGCCTGGCATTAGAGAAGGAAAAAGAAATTTGAAATGGAATTTTGTACTGCAATTCTATGGTCCCTTATGCCAGGTTTGAGCACGAGTGGATCGTCTAGCAGGACAAATTCAATCCACATCATGCCTGGGCACACAATGATGTTTCTGTTGGATTAGCCAGAGCTCACAACACGGCGTTTGTGCTGGCTGGATGCCAGCAGCAGGAAGAAAGACAATATCTAATCTGGCATAAAGCCTACCCATACAGACTTCAACTTTTTGAACAGTTTTGAGTGGGAGCAGTGCTTTGGGTTGTGTGGTCTAGGGTTTTGTACCCAGAAGCCCCAAAGCCACATTTCCTGTTTCATCAAACTATGACCATTTTTTGCTGTGCTTGTGTTTCTCCATAAAATTTTCTCTTATTATGAGACCATTGGAGTCCTTGTTGTAATCCATGATAGTGCTGTACTCTCTGTAACATGTAGTCAGGATCTCCCTCACAACAGCCTTTCCCAGTTGCTCCTGCAGATTTGTGTGTGCGTGTAATTGTGTGTAAATTTTGTAAAACAAACATCCCAGCTGTTTGCTCGACTGGGCCAATGGATGCCCATGAGCTGTCACTGGATTTGCACAGTTCCTCCAACGCAGCCATGGGAACTGTCAGTGCTGGCCTCTCAATCCACCTCTATAATGGTCATTAGTGGCATCTGATTTCTGAAGGGACCTGCTTCTCCACTGCAGAATTGGGGCTGGAAAGGCTGTGCTTGCTCTGGTTCCCAGAAGGTGTTGTTTTCTAAGAAAACTGACGGAGTGCCAGGCTGCCATTCCCTGAGGAACTTGGAAGAATCTGCTCTCGGAGCTGTTTTACCTGCTGACACTTCTCACCCAGACAGTTTTACCAGAGTAATCCCCCTAATTTATGGCTACAGGCTGGCGTTTGTGTAGTCTTTGGGAGAAAACTTATACTGGAAAAGTTTCTTATTTTAGAACCCACAGCCTCAAGGAAGATATTTTCCCCTAATCCTAAACTAAATGATATCATACTTGGCTAGTGCTGTAACCATGGTACTGCAGTTATTTATGACTCTGAAATTAATGCTATAGTTAGCAACATTGGAACAGGGTTTCTTCTATGCTACTGTCCAAGTGCTTCCCTCCCCCAGCTCAAGGCTACACTGGAAAGCAAGACAGAGTGTCTCCAAAGGGTCTTTAATTTACAGTAAACAACATCAGCCTTTGCTGATTTCCAAAACTTGGCAACACACAAGTGGATATGTACAAAGTTGCATCCTCTAAGCAAAACAAAGCACTTGGCTGTGTTTTTATTGATCTTATTTTGTGGGGAGATTTATTTGGGTTTTGTTTGTTTTAGTTCTTAAAGTAAATGTTAATTTCTGTGAAAGGACCTGGAACACCAGTGTGCTGAGCCAGGGCTGGCAGGAGGAGGGAGAACTCGTTTGGATGCTGCTCATCAGCTCCAGCATCAGGGAATCACCACGAGGGCAAAGAGGAGAGGTCAGCTCATGCCTGGGACACTCTGGAAGTCACCTCCTGGAAATGGATAGCCTGTGTACACAAGATATCTGGGGACCAAACCAACATTATTCCAGCCTGATCCCTCTGCAAAGAAATCCCAGAGAAAGTAGGGGGGAATCCAGCAAAGTAGAACAGAGGAAACACAGAACACCACACAGTGCTGAATCCATCCTGGTGAAAGATCAGGCAGCTCCCTGCTTCCACAGTGCAGATCCCTGTCAGGAACACTTATGGCCATATCCTGAGGGTCAGATGACAGCTTGGGGACCCAGGCACCTCTCTCTGCTCTTGGAGGGGACTCGTGGCAGCAGCAGTAGCTTCTGCATGCCTTACACAGTGCATCAGCTCTCAGTCAGGGAATGAAGAGAACCATAAAACAAAAATGAAATAAAAGCACTGAAATAGAAATAGAGAGGGCAAAATGCAAAAGGAAAAAAAAAAAAGAAAAAAAGAAAAACACAAAAAAAGGAAAAGAAAACAGAGAAGAAAGCCAAGTTTGAAGACATGGTGGGATTCTGCCCTGGGATGCAAAGGCAGCCCATCCTCTGATCCACAACTAGAGGCAATTTGAGTGAAGTAAGCTCAGGTCACAGGATAAGCAAGTGCCCATGCTCAGTGCCTGCTCTGGGGCAGCAGCCTGAGGTACAGATACAGCACAGCATCGCTGGACACTTGTGCCACTACCATTTGATGTAAGACTCTGACTTCACCTCAGCTCTGCTACCTGGATTAATCTTCTTATGCTGCCTCTGCACAGCAGTTAACAGAGCAGTCTAATTCTGCTTATGCCAAGAATAAAGAAGATCCAAGTCATTACCCCTCCGTTTAGGACTTTGCAGATACTCTGGCCTTGGGCCCAATCTGATTTACAAGTTGGTGGAAGAAAGTCTCAGGGCCTTCACTGAGAAGCAGATAAGGCATTCTGGGAAAATTTATTGGGTGAGAATGTAGCATTTATTTGGGGTTTCAGTTTTATTTTGGTTTACAGTCTAAACTTCCAATTCCCAGAGCCACAATTCTCCCATTGCCTTCATGGGATTTATAGTGGAGTCACTTGACCGGGTTTTGCTATGTCTAACATGTTTCTTTATTTTTTCCTTTTTAAATTTTTTCTCCTTTTGACCACAGGCAAAGCAAATAAATCATCTGACATTGTGCCAGCAAACTGCCACAGGCACTTTGAGACTGGAGGAGTTTCTCCTGCCCCAAAAGTGCATTAAAAAAAACCTGGCTGATAACTTGGACAGGGTTCAGGTATGTTTATGCACATACCAGCAGTTAAAGTTATTTCTTTTACTATCTTATCTGTCCATTTCTGGTTTTAAAGGGGAGGAAGTTTGGCAGGCAAGTTACTCTTGGAATGCACTCAGTAAACCATGGGCAAGAGAAGTGAAGATCATAAACAGAAATAACCATAGGTACAGCAGCTGGGAGCCTGAGTGCTGCCTTCTATTCCCGGCTTTACCCATGACTCAGTTGGTGACCTCAGAAAGCCACTTCACCCCTTCATTCTCCAGCTTTCTCACAGGCAAAATCACCATCCCACAGGCCACCCCAGGCAGAGGGACCCCTTCCAGATGGGGGGTTTTGCAGGAAAAGCCCCATCCTACTCCCTCTGCCACCCCAGGATCCCCCTCCACCAGGGAGGATCAGGACGTGGTGCCTCCCTCCCCGAGGGGAGCTGGCAACTTTAACCGAGTGCATTTTGCGAAGGAAAAGCACTATAACAAAATGTTGCTAATTTTAGCGTGACAGCATACAACACATTCCTGCTCTGGACACAGCTCTGCTATCAGCCAACTTAATTATCCAGTACCTTTGCCCAGTTCCCTCCTTATTAATTGCGGCCAAAGCACTCAGCAAGGCCAATTTGCTGCTTGCTCTCCATTTCTCCTTATGCAAGACCGATTCCTTGACAGCTGGACCGTGAGGCTGCTACGCTGGGCAGTTTCTGCTCCCCTGCCTGTGCTTCCCCCCCCAGCAGCTGTAAAAATGTCTCTCCACTTTGTTCCTGCCCGCCTGCAGCAGATTCCTGGGATGCTGATGCCAGACACAGCCCCGGTCTGGGACGAGCCGTGCCACGGTTGGGGCAGGACGGAGCTGCTCTGCTGCTGCGCCGGGAGCCTGCAAACCCTCTGGAATGGGCCCCTGGAAAAGCAGACTCTTGTTTTTGCAGGAAAGGCTTTTCAGTGGTGCTTGGGAACCTCCGGGAGGATGTCCCTCCATTCCCAAACCCGAGGGTCTGTCCGTGGGGTACAGCCAGGAGGATCACAGGCACGAGCAGAAAAGCTGAAATAAAACCCAGAGAGCCCACGGGCACTCTTAGCTCCTCTGTGTGCATCAGGACTAGCAGCCGCACAAAGGCATCCTGGATCTATCTAATTTCTGTGTAAAAACAGGAAACTGCCCCTCCCTTCGCCGAAGCAGAGCTGCATGGCTTGCATCTGTCTCACCGAGAAAAGGGGCGGAGGAAGGAGCAGACAGCTCCCTTCCTCTTATCCCGGAGCATGTCAGAAAGAGGATGCATCAGCCAATTTGTTCCTGGGATATTTTTAAGTCTGTCCCCAGGACAGGTCTAAGAAAACAGTGAGAAGATTTCAGAGCTCGGACCAGACAGGCTCAGACCCCTTCTAACACCCATTTCCAGCAGGAGAAGCAGAGTGAGGGGTTGGTACAAGCACCGGGGCAGGGGTGTCTCCCCAAAACACCCTGAGAATTTCAAGTGGGGACTCTTGTTCAAGTTCAGTTTGGGCTTAGGGCAGCTGAACCCCAGTGCCACTTTATCTGAGGGTTTTTAGTGACCTGGAGAAATGAATCCTCACACACAAGCCTGCCTGGCCTCCCCTCCTCCTCCTCCTCCTCCAGCTCTCACAGCAGGGAAAGCCGAGACTGATTCAAGGCTGAGCAAAAATAAACCCTTTCCCTTCAGAAACGGTGCTTCCCACACTGAGTCAGGCTTTGTGAGGCAGGGGGAAGGCTCTTGCTTCTGACACTTAATTCTACAGTGAAAATGTCTTAAGAGTGCAGGGGTGTCAAAGAATACCTGGCCTCAGCCCTACATCCACTACAGAAAGAAGAGGGGAAAGTGAGAAAGTATTGATATTCCTACCACCTTTATTCCCCTGGATTAAGGGAAATTTACTGTCATAACTTGGGAACTCACATATTTTCCCTGCTTTCCTTTACTCCATTATCTCACTGTGTCTTGGTGATGTAAGATGCCAATATAAATCCTGCAGCTCAATTGTGTTCACTCTGGCATTGCAGGCAATGTGAATCAGTCTGTAATCAAAGCTTTATCCATCTCAGTGTCAATGAAATCAATGAGAAATAAGGATTGTATGGTGTTAAACCAAAAACCACATACAAACATCATTGTTCTGCATGTCAAAGTTGTTCTCAGCTTAGCATGGAAGTAAGAAACCTCAAAATCATGACCAGCTTTTCATGATGATGACTCCTGCACGTTGCTGTGTTAAAAAGGAAATATCAGGGTGATATTTTTTCACACACTCATAACCATCATTTGCTTTGTCTGCCATCCTGTAGTCAGCAGGTCATGAACTCTGTGTACCAAATGATTTAGAGATGAAGAAGCAATGGAGAGAAGCTTTCATGCAAGCAGAATAAAAAAAGGGAGAATGTCATTCTCAGGGTAGATTATACAGCTGAGAGTATCTTTTTCTTCCCCTCTTGGGCAAAGTATTTTCTTTTCATTATAGACACTTGACTTCTCAAACCTTCCTCTCAAATACACTCTTCTCATCTCTAAGCATCAGCATCACCCCTCCCCTGCAGCCAAAGAGTGGAGACTTCCCATGGGCTCTCCACACATCTGCAGGACTTGTTCCACCTGCCTGGGAACTTTTGTACAGGGACCAGACCAAACCGTGCTTGTTTTTACAGCTGGATGATCTCCAAAGTGTGTCTCAGTTCCTGTCTGTTCCAATCTGCTCTGATAGTTCCAAAACACCTGTGACTTCTTAAAATGTGGTCCATCTTTTCCTACTGTCCATCTTGTAGTCAAGGAAAGGGCACATCTGCTCAGATCTCCCCTGCCTGACTCCATTTCAGCCAAAAGTAATCAGAGGAGTCCAGCCACCTCAGCTATGTCCTTATTGTCACCACTTCTCTCTGACATACCTCATAATGAGTGTTCAGCCACTTTTCAAACACTGATGAGAGTTTGAGAGGAAGTCTGTAGGTCACTGAGAGGCTCAGGTGACATCTGCAGGGGTAATATGGATTTTAGTGCCCTCCAAGGCACTATCAATTTGTGCCACCCAGCAGGAGAGCCGGTAACTTGCAGTGACTCCTTCAAGGGCAGCATCTTTACACCACCACAGGCAGGCTTTGGGACCTTTAGCCCCATCCTGGAACACCAGCACTGGCCCTTTTGGCCAAGATTTCTGCTAAGCTCATTCTCCCTGCCCACCCCCTCCCAGCTTGGCACTGGAAAGCAAACAAACAGCTCTGGGAGCTGCAGAATCTGCAGAATCTGGCTTTCAGCAGGCTGGCGTCTCTTGGGGGACCGACCTGGGTGCCTGCAAGGGCACAAACCCTGACTGAAGCTTTTCCCACGGTTTGGGCATCAATCAAATGTCAGCTCCAGTGGATTCTCCAGTGCCTAATGAGGTCTGACAGCGTGTGTTGCTTTTTCTCACAGCTGTAGCCCTGGCAGGGTCATTCTTTGCCCAGTTGTTTGTAATGGCAGGAACTCAGCTCCAACCACTCTCAGTTTTTGATAGAACTGGCCAAAGGGTTAAAAAGTTTTTGAAGAGACTAATTTGGAAGAACACGAGTGGGCTGATATACAATGTGATTGCATAAGGTCTGTTACATTAGGAAATCAAAATAATCGACCCTTTTCCCTCTAAATGGGATAGAATTTAAAGACTAAATGCTGAGCCTGGTAGTGCAAAATCCTCTTTTAAACTTTGCTCTGTGACCTCCAGACATACTCCAGAACTTCAAGTTGCTGCTTTATCTTCAAGGTTGAGTACAGGAGAGGCAATCTTTGCACTTCAGGTCCTTGTGGAAAAAAAAGTGACCCCAGCCAGAATGACTCTTGAGTCAGCCTGTGAGCAGTCCTGGGGAGCCACGGAGATATGCAGGTTTGTAGCACACCTGATAGCTAAGGCAGGGCTTGGGACTGGAAATGTGCCTCTGACATTCCACAGGAAGCTTTGAGGCCTTAAAAGAGCAAAGAGGCTATAAAGGGTGCACAGGTACTTCTCACAAGGGAATAAATTAGCTGTGATGAGATTGCACAGCTCAAACCAGGTATTCTGCAAAGACAGCTCCACCACTGACATACATAGGGTGGATTTATGCCCTGGAGCAGGGCTGGTCTCCAGAGTAGCTCTGCTGCCTGCACCCTCACATGCCAGCTCTGTGCACACACAAGAGCATCACCTCAACGTGTCCCCAGCTGCCCTCAGCAGAGGAGCTGCACATTCAGGGACAGGGTGAACATGACCTCTACAATCTCAGCTCTGACAAGCACTTCCTGCAGGGTGACAGCACAGTTTCTTCTCCTCTGCCTCTCACTTGGGCTGTAGAAGCTCAAGGACTGTTGCTTCCTTAGAAGCCAGTGCCAGGAGCATGTTTTTGTCAGTCCAGTCTGAATATGTTCTGCTGCTTGGAAAGCTTTAAAAAGCCCAGATAGCTGGTGGGGAAAAGGCTTTCCTAAAACAAAACATCTCGGAAGCCTTCATCCATCCAGCTTCACCATCTGCCAACCTCTCAAGGAACACACAAGCTGGAAACACCCTGGAAGGAATCAGCCCATTCAGATATTGCAGCCAGGCTGATACTGCAGAGCACTTTGGAGACGGGATTGAGCAACTGTTGACAGGATTTCTCTAGCAAATTGTGCTTCACAGATCCATTGGGAACCTTGCTGAATCTCAGTCCTGACACAGGCTAGTTCATCTCAGATATTCAACAAAAGAGACCTCCTGCTCCCAAGCATCCTTCCTGGAGTTACTGGAGTTCTCCTTGAAGAGGAAAACCAGTTCTGCAGACGCTGATGTTGTGCTACACTCCCAGCTCCCTGCACCAATGGCAGAGCTCACCTCTGTTCACCCAGTATCTTCTTAGAATTACAGAATCAAAATGAAACAGAATTGTTTGGGTTGGAAAAGCCCTCTAAGATCATCGAGTCAAACCATTACTCCATGATTGCCAAGCCCACCACTAAACCATGTCCCCAAGTGCCACATCCACAGGGATTTTAAATCCCTTTGGGGATGATCACTCCACCACTGCCCTGGGCAGCTTGTCNCTCTAAGATCATCGAGTCAAACCATTACTCCATGATTGCCAAGCCCACCACTAAACCATGTCCCCAAGTGCCACATCCACAGGGATTTTAAATCCCTTCGGGGATGATCACTGCCCTGGGCAGCTTGTCCAATGCTGGACAACCTTTTCTGTGGAGAAATTTCCCCTTATATCTAAGCTAAACCTGCCATGGTGCAACTTGAGGCTATTTTCTCTTGCCCTGTTTCTTGTCCCCTGGGAGAAGAGATCAACCCCCATCTGACTACAATCTCCTTGCAGGTAGATGTAGAGAGTGAGAAGGTCCTTCCTGAGCCTCCTTTTCTCCAGACTGAGCGCCCTTAGCTCCCTCAACAGCTCCTTGTGTTCCAGACCCTTCTCCAGCTCCGTTCCCTTCTCTGGACACACTCCAGCACCTCAATGTCATTCTTGTCAACCAAACACGGGTTTTGAGGAGAACCCTCAGGAGTTCCCAGCACAGGGAGTGCAGTCGCTGTCCTGGTCCTGCTGGCCAGGTCTCAACCTGCTTAGCAATACCAGAAAAAAAATTAGGGGAAACACCGATGGAGTGCCCAGCTCTTGCTATCCGGACTTCCTTCCGATGCGTCCGTCGGGTACCGGCGTCCGAGGATCCGGCGGCAGCTCCCGGGATGGTGCGCGGCTGCCCCGCGCCCCTGGGCTGGAGCTGCCAGCGCTGCAGTGGGTCCGCTCCCCGCTCCCCGCTCCCCGCTCCCCCTCCCTGCTCCCCGCTCCCTGCTCCCCGCTCCCCGCTCCCCGCTCCCCGCTCCCCGCTCCCCGCTCC
>VYXF01006774.1:243594-275672 GCA_013397295.1 Polioptila caerulea | reverse complement strand
GCCTCCCCGGGCACGGACGGGTTCCCCGGGAAGCTCCCTCTCCCCGCCGCTTCCATGAGGCTGCTCTGGCACGGATCCATGGCCTTATTTAAGAAACTAAACAAAAAGTGTTAAGCGAGTGGGAGGGATTCCCCTGCTGCGAGGGGAGTTCATTCCCCTCTGGATGCATCTCCGTCCCCGTCAATGGAGATGCTCATCCTGTGTCACGCTGGATGAGCGGAGCCGTGGCGTTTGCTGGCCTGGTGCATGTCGTTTTCTTTGGGAAAACGGGTCGCCCCAGTGGGCACATATTTCAGAGTATCTCCCAAGGGAGAGCGCCACATCAGACTTCCCTACAAGGATTTTAGCTGCTCCGCGTCAGCCCTTCCCCACAAATGACTCAAGCCACTAATCAAAATACAGTCATGTTCTTCAGCAATTAAACAACCTCCACCTCACAGGATTGTAGTGGAGAAGCAGGAGTTTAGTGACACGAATATATCTCAGTCAGGGTGCAGGCAGCCGTTTTGATAGTATTATTTTAAAAAAGAAGGAACTGAAGGCAGATAATTCAAATGAAACCCAGAAAGGGTAAGGGAGAAAAATACTTTGCCAGAGTAGTTGGTTCTGAGCCTGCCCAAGGTGCTGGAGCAGCCCATCTCAGCCGCCTCCTGAAGTGCATCCTCCCCCATCTTAGCTGAGCTTTGGTTCTAATCTTTGATTTTAGGCTGGACCTGGGCTCCAGCATCTTGGGTTTGAGTTGGGCTGATGCGAAGTGAGTGGGTGAGCTCAATGCTCAGAGCTTTTCCCTGTGAGCAACAGGTCAGGAGTAGCAAAGCAGCCACTGTGTTACTCCTCAACCTCTGCAGAGCATGAGCTCGAGCTGCTGGGGCTTTTCCTCTTTTTTTTTTCCCCTCAAATTTTTATTCTCTGCATAAAATAATTTTGGAAGGCTCAGGAGGAGGTAAAAGCCACTCTGCCTCTCCCCCCCACCTCCTCCTGCTCCTCGGATCAGTTCATGCACCCACCACTGCCATGCCACACTCTCAGGGTTCAGCTGTGTGGGCTCTTGCCTGGAATAACAGCAGGTTCCAGAGTGATCACAGAGTGATCTCGTGCCCAGGGCCTTCACACAAGACTTCCTATTGCTCAGTTCCTCATTCATCTGCACATCTCTCTCTGCCTTTCCATTACAGAAGCTGTTCAGAGAGCAGGGGATCTAAATCCAGCCATTTATATACATTATTTTATAGTTGTCTCTTATTCTGGGGAGAAGAAAAGATCCTCGACCTTATCAGTGAATGTTTTGCTTCCCCCCCGCCCCGTGTTACAACCAGGGATTTACCTGTGGGGAGGACAGGATAGGGGAAGTGTCTAACATCTTCCGTGGTGTGAGAGGGGAAGGAACTGAACTCGCAGGAACTCCAAACACCCTGTCACAGACTGGAAGCAGCTCTGTGGTGCCATCACTGCCCCAGCTCTGGCAGCTCAGGGAATGGGTGTAGAGCCCCAGGCATCTCCCTATTCACTGCCCATCCTGCACCAGCACCACTCAAGCCTCCTCCAGCTCATTCCCATCACTGCTGGGCTCAGCCAGCCCATTTCCTTTCCCAGCTGCCTCTCCATGGGTTGCCCCATGCAGCACAGGGAGGGCGACCTGCAGAAAATCCTGAATCCTCACTGCCTTGGCCATCCAATGGGTGTGATGGTAACTCCAGTAGCACCACTGACCAGCTCTCCCCTCTGCTCCCACGGGTTTCAGGACATCCAGAACTTTTCACAGGGATCAAACATCTTAAATCCAGCTGTGCATGCTCTGCAGGAGCCGTTGGCTGTGCTGGTTCACAAGCCCTGGGGTGAGTTCCCTGTGCAGCTCCCCAGCTTTCCTCAGGACCTGGGGACACAGGACCTGGTGGCTTTGGGGTAAAACTTCTGAAGGCAGAATCCTGGCTCCCTTCAGATCCCGAGCACTGTGTAAAACAAGAAAGCAACCCCAGAGTTTTGGTCGACTTTTCACCCTTCTGCAAAAGTGCTCCCTGGGAGCATAGAGAATTATTTTATTTCTGTTATTTTTGGCTGGAAATCCGCTGGGTTCCTTCTTCAGAGTGGACCAGTAACAGAAACCTCCTCCCTGTGATTTTCTCCCTCCCCAGACACTGGGCATGCTGGGCATGGAGTGTGATGCCTCAGCCCATCCCATCATCTCCTTTGGGTCCGTGGGACCTCAGTCATTCTGGGTACCAGGAGAGGCAGGGAGTGCTCTGCCACTCACCCATCTGCAAAACCTCCTGCCCTTAGCCATTTGAGGGAAGCAGAATTTAACCAGGAGAAAGGTGGAGCAGCAATTAAAACAACAACAAAGTCCTTTGGGGTTCAGCTTCACCATTCACCTTAGACATGGAAAAAAGGGGGTTTCCTGACAGCAGGGAAATGTATGGTCGAGTTTTAGAACAAGCCACCCTTCCAGTTCTCCAACCACTTGGAACCAGCCTCAGTTGACCTTCTGAGGGCTCTTTGCTCCAGCTGTGGAGACACGCTGGGCTCGGGGGCCCAGGTTTGCCACACTCCAGGCTCACTTGTCAGCACTTGCCCGCTCTGGAGGCAGAAATGCAGCAAAGCCTCCAGGGTAGACTCTGGATGGAGCTCGTGGCATTCCTGTGCATGGCTGTGGCTCTGGGTGCAGGGGACGGCTCTGGATGCACTGGCAGCCCCTCCCAGGGCTGGAAGCGCCGCTGGCTCAGCCTAAAGGGGGTCAGCAAAAGGGTTTGGGTAAGGGTTTGGGTTTTCCAGTTGCTGCCCCTCCTGCAGGTTGGAACCCAAGCAGGGCTGTAACTTCCTCGATGAAAGGCGAATGCCCAAGCAGCGTTCCAGGGCAAAGGGCAGGAGAAGAACCAACAGGTACAGATTGGCATTGGTGGGCCAATGTTGCTCTAAAAAAGCAACAGAAAGCTTCAGGCTAGACCGGAGGAAAAACAACAAAAACCAAGGCAAGATGCTGCCTGAGAGCCTGGTGTGGCTTTCACCAGGAGGAGAGAGCTGGCAAAGCAGATTTGGGGCTGCAGAAATGCATTGCTGTGACAGCAACTCATGTCCTCTGATGGGACCTGCACCCTGCAGCATCCTGGGGGCTCAGCAAAGGGCATCACCACGGGCTGTCAAATCTGGGCTCTCACTGAGATCCCCTGCAAGGCCCACTCCCACCATCTGAGCCCAGAATGCCTGCACCCACCTGCAGGGATCCTGCACCCTGGCTGTGCCTGCCCTGTCTGGCAGCAGTGGGATGAAGCAGCTGCACTGCCAGACACTGCCCCAGGGCCAGGGTCACCTCTGTGTCATGGGGCCACACAGGGTGACAGTGATTCCTTCCTCCCCACACTGCCAGCTCCTCCTTGAGGTGATGGAGCTGAACCCCGCTATCAATCTTCCCCTCTGGCTGGGGTTAAAATCACCAGGGCAGCTGGATTCAGAGGACACAAATTGCTCACCCTGATCCCTTCTGGTGGTTGGGGCAGGGCAGAGCCTCACTGCTGCCCTGGCACAATGACCACACCACCTGTGACCCTTGGGATTCTCCAGAACTTGGGCAGGGCATTGGGTCACCAGAACCCCCTTTCCCTGGGTGTTTGCATGCAGGATGGTCTCCTGGGGGGCTCATTCCTCAGTCCCTCAGTGTTTTAATGCAGGACCAAGGTCTGATGTTGAAGGAAGTTTTGCTGGTACAGGTGACAGCTCAGCTCTGAAAGCTGTAGTCCAGTGACCTGATACTGGGGACATGTCCCAACCCTGGTACATGTCCCCATCAGCACAAAGTGACATCTGCCTGAAGCCAGGCCACCAAAAGCATCTGCCAGGACTGGCAGTGTGCAGGCAACAGCACCCACAGCTGAATAAACCATGGTGGGCAAATGCCCCTGGGTGCAGCGTTTGGGACGTGCTGCCCTTGTCCCCAGCTGTCCTGCTGGTGTGGCCCTGGCATAGCTGGTCCCACTGCTGGTTGAGCCAGGCTCAGCCCTGCCCTGACCACATCAATGCCACGTGGGGCCACACTTTGGGCAGGCAGTGTGGCTGGAGAGCAGGGCCAGGCCTGTCCTTGGTGTGGTCAGACTCACCTGCCCATGCCAGCACAGGCCCCCAAACTCCTCGTGCACCTCCTGGTGCCTCCCATGCAGGACTCTGGTTGCAGCCTGTGGGATTTGGTCTTGTGCCGCGGCTGGGGGAAAAATCATCCCTCAGTTGTGTTGAGAGCTCTCAGGGCTGTGCTAAGCCAGCCCTTTGATCCAGCATTGCCCTGTGATGCAGTGTCCTTCCTTTTCATCCCAATCCTGCCTTGGTTCTCTGTCTGGTTCCTCATTTCCTTGAAAGATGTCGTTCTTCATCCCTCAAATCACCACTGTCCTGTGGTCCCAGGGGCCTGGCAGCTTGCTGTGAACAAGGAGCACCCTGCCACCCACCCAGCTCAGCTCTTACCCTGGCCATGCCAGTGCCATATCCCTTCTTTTCCTCTGATCTTCCCTCCCATCAACAACTAGGCTCCTCCATCCATTTAGCCCCTGCTGAATATTGATCACTGATCTGTCTTCTCCTTTCCCATGCATCATTACTGGAGGCGGAACAGGCACCTGCTGTAACACCACAATACTTCTAGTAGTAGAAACATAATTATCAGGGCTTGCCTTGCTAAATCCCCCAGCTGATTGGCATGGGGCTATTTTTATGCTATAAAATAATTAACTCTGTTTCAGTGCAAGAGTTGGGGCCGGGGGGGTGGGTTCTGGCAGCGCTGTGCCTGTGGTGCTGCAGCAGGCGTGGTGCCAGGACAGAGCCATGGGTCTGTTCTGCTCTTCCCAGCAGCTGCTGGAGAGGTTCATGTGGTCCTTTTGGGAGGGCTTATGGTGGGATTTAGCTAAAGGAGATGCTAAAGGAGAAATACACTGGGAGCAGAGGAGGTGGCTGGAGAAGGACCCCAGCATTGTCCTCATCCTGGCAGGAGAGGGGCTGTCAGCTCTCGTGGTGTAAAGGACTGAGGAGGTGTTTGGATACACTGAAGCATCTCGCAGTTCCCATCAGCAGGATTTGCTTTTGGGAACGGCAGAGAAATCACTGCAGGGCAGAGGATCTCCCCAAAGGTCCCCGCTGGCCACCGCTGCCTCAGCCGCGTGTGCGGGCACATCTGCGGCGTTATCAGTGCCATGGGCTCGCAGGGCAGCGAGGACACGGCAGGGTGCAGCCACCTGGGCATAACCACGCCCTCATCCCAGCAGGACCCCGAGAGCCCACCCAGCCCCTGCCAGGGATCATTGGCACCTCTGTGCTGGTAGGATTGGGGTCAGCCCAGCCCTGTCCCGCAGAGTCAGGGGGCTCGAGCCCTCAACCTCTTTAATCTTTTTCTAAAAGATTGCTGAAGGGGGGATTGAAAACTGAGTCTAAAAATAACTCCTAAAACTTCCTGTGCTGCTGGCAGGTGGCTGGGACAGGCTGCGGGGGCGGGAGGCAGCTGTGGGGCTCGGCGGCGGTGCCTCGGCTGTTTCCATGGGGTAACCCCGGCAGAGGGGTCCGGGGAGGTGCCAGCCCCCTGTCACCCACCCCAGCTGCCTGCTGGGCTGCCTCGCTCCTGGTTGCACTCGGTGGCTGGTTCCAGCCAAATTTGGCAGAGATCAGAGGTGCTGGGACCTCCTGGGAGAGTGCCAGGGAGGGGGTGGGGAAGCTGCAGGCTGTGCTGAGCCCTTATTAGACACTGGAGAATCCAGCAGCACGCGGGCAGCCAGGGCTGCCAAACCCTCCTTGTGCCGATCCAGCGTGGCTGGTCTAGCCGGTGATGGGAGTTTGCAGCTCCTCCGAGGCATGGAGAGGGATCAGATCCGGTGCTGCTCCTGGCTGAGGCAGGGACTTGGCCAGGAATGGTGTCTCCGTGTCCACTGGGGGTTTGTTCATTGTCCCCACCCAAATAGTCACTGCAGGGTTCTGTGATGGGCAGCAAAGCTGCTGTCCCGGTTTTGACCCATGAAATACGAAGGGAAGGTCCTTCCTGGGGTGGAGAGTGGCAAGAGGTGGCCGGAGAATAAAAATACACCCGGTGCCTGTGAACTGGGGGTGCCAGAGGCCGTGGGAGCGTGGCTGTATCCTGACAGGCCCAGCTCTCTCCCTGCCTTGTAGCAGCAAAGGGAATCCTGGAAAACTGTCTGGGAAATAAGTGAGGTTCAGGTGCCCAGAGAAGCGGAGCCCGGCTGAGCCCCTGGGGCGCCAGGGGCTGACGGCAGAGGAAGGAGCTGCGGAAGCCGGTGGTGACTTTTGGGTGACGGGAAGGTTTCTCTCCGGATGGAGTGGCGCTGGGGACAGCAGCAGCACAACCACGATGGGTTTTGGGTGCCGGCTCGGGAGGAGAGGAGATAACAACTCGTGTCCCGGGGAAGGCGAGGGAAGCGGCTGCGCTGAGCCGGGCGCTGGGATGAGCTGATAACAGGCACATGGCGCTGCCCCAGGGGAGCGGGGGTGGGTGCCAGCATCCCTCCTCCCTCTCTCTCCCCTTGCTGCCCTTTTTCACCTGTGGTGAGACGGTGCCACTGAGGGGCAGCCGCTAGCAGAGACCACAAGTGGTGCTGGTCGCTTGTGGGCTGGAGCCTCCTCCGCCCACAGCAGTGCCGAGGGTGAATTTAATCAAGAAAACGGAGGTTGGCGGCTGATTTTTTTTTTTTCTCTCTCTCTCTCCTGTTTCTTTTTTTCCTGAAGAGGAAAAAAACCAAACAACTTTCTTTGTGAGTCACTCTTGGCCGAGGGAGCAGGGCTGCGCTCTGTGCATCAGGCTGGCACATCCCACCTCGCACGGACGATGCTGCCGGGAGGCGCCGCCGGCGGCTCTGACTCAGCCCACCCTCAGCACAGCCCCTTCCCGCACTGCCCACCTTGCTGCCGGTGTCCGTGCCCTGCGGGCAGTGCTGGGAGCCCAGGGACATCGGAAGCACAGCGTGGCAGAAAGCTCTGTCGCTTTGAAGTGGCCTCAGCTGGTCACCGAGGACCTCGGTGCAGCCTGCACGCACCCTGGGGACACATCCTGCCTGTCACTCTCGGCAGAGCCACTTCCTTGCCCATGGGGTTGTTCCAGCACCAGCGTGCCCGGGCTATTTCTGAGAAGCTGCCATTAGTGCCAGTCCTGGCTGGGGAGCCCCATCTTGGTAGCCCTCGTGCTTGCAGCTGCTGTGGGATCCAGCCCTCCTGGAAGGCAGGAAGCTGGCCTGGCTCAGCCCCTGGTGGGACCCACTGTGCCCCTCGATGGGGCAGCTGGCCCCATGATGGAGCAGCAAGGAGAGCGTCTGGGCTGGGCCGGGGCTTTCCCAAAAAAGGCCTGAACTCTTCGGTTGAGTTTGCCACTTCCCTTACCACTCCCTTTCCTGTGAGAGGATGTGTTTGGCTGCTTTTCTTTTCTCTTTCTCTCTTCTTTTCTCCCCCACCTCCCGGCCCGCAGACCCGGCGGTCCTGGCGATGCCGTGCACCCCCTGAGCCAGCCGGGGTCACCCTGGCTGGCACGATGGCCAGGCTGCAGGTACGGACACACCACTGTGTGAGAGCTGCTCCCACGCCCCCCAGTGCTGCCAGCACCCACAGCACAGGGTTGCTGGGCATGTCAAGGGGCAGCACAGGTTGCACTGGGAGTGCCCCTGCGCTGAGGTGGGTGCCCCATGCTGCAGAACTGGGGGAGGCTGCTTTGCCCAGGGTGAGCAGGAGCTTCATGTGCAGGTGTACAGGATGGGGCCAACATCTCAGCAAGGCCTGGTAGAAGGGGAGGTTCCCCTTTCAAAGTGATTTTGGGGAGAGCCCGTCTTGTCCAGTTGCATGGAGGGTCTGCACTCCATTTGGCAAGAGGACAGTGTGGTGCCAGACATCATGGGGATGTGACTGGTGTGTGGTGCCACCTGGCACAGCCCAGGGACACCCAGCACACAGGGACTCCCAGACTCACAGGGGGCATGAGGAGCTCAGGGAGGGTGGCTTTTGGGACGTCTCTTCTCTCTGTGGGGAAATGTCCCCTTTTTTGTCATCCTTCCTCTTTCTGCAGCCTCAAGTGCACGCCCTCGCCTTCCCTCCAGCACTTCCCTATCCACCAGCCCAGCAGCCCCATGGTGGGGCCTGGCACTGGGGCAGCTGGTGACAGCCCAGCAGCACCCAGTCCCTGCCAGCATGGGGAGGCAGGGGTGGCAGGGGCATTAAGGGGTGCACAGTGCTGGGAAATCATCCCTGCAAATCCAGATCATAATGGCAGTGCCCTTCAGTGTCCATCAGAGTGTGTGGGCATTGCCTTTTGGTGGCAATCCAGATTTGCTGAGCTTGGCCTTTGGTGCCAACCCAGATGTGCAGGCATTGCCTTTTGGTGCTGACAAGGATCACACCAGCATCACCTCTTGGTGCCATCAGACCAGGTCCCTGTGCAGGCCCACAGTTCCTACCTCCCTGTTCCCCATGGCACAGCACACTCCTCCAGAATGGCCCTGGGTGTGTCCCACAGCACCCAGGGTGAGCAGCGACCTGGTCCTGCTCCTGGCTGGGTGCTGAGTGCACCCCTTGGCATGGGAAGGGGATGGTCCTGCCAGGGGATGCCACCCCCTCCTGCTGCCTCCCCAGGGTGTGTTGGTTCAGTCACTTGCAGGTCAGCTCTGGCCAAGGAGCAAAGTGAAGTACCTGGATGTCCCCACAGAGCAAAGCCACACCCTGTCCCCACATCCCAGTCCCTCAGTCACCCCAGTCCAACTGTTCCATAGCCCAGGGCTGTGGCAGAGCCAGGCTGAGCTGGGACAGAGTAGGGTTGTCCCAGTCTTCAGGTTGTCTCCTGCTCACCCTGTTGCCACAGCCTTGACCCCAGTTGCTGTTGTTGGTGCCCCTGGCAGTGCTGGGTGCCATGGGGTGAGTTGTGGGATGTGGGTGGGCAGTGGGATGTGGGTGCTGGGAGTGGAAGATGGTTGGGCCAGGGGAAGCAAAGGAAAGGGAAAGAGCAGAGGGTTAAGTGGACCCGAAGGCAGCACGGTGAAAGAAGGAGCAGAGCTGCAGCTGAACCAGGTGACAAGGTCACAGCTATCCTGCCAGCACTTGGGGCTATAAATAAGGACAGTTGGGAGTGAAACACAGACTCTCTCCTTTTTCGTTCCTGTGGGAGCACTGGGACTGTCGGAGGGTTTGTGAGGACCCATGAAAGCACTGCTGGGTGATGGCTGTGCTGGGAAAAGGGGGGATCTGGGGACAGCTGAGTCCCCAGCTACATCCCACACCCTTGCTCTGTCCCCTTGCTGAGTCCACAGCAAGACTCAGGCCCGAGGCTGCTCAAGGTGGGGATGCTGAGGCTGAGATCTCCAGGGGCTCTCCCTGCCTGCAGCCTCTGCTGCCATTCCTTCCTTCTGGCAGGGGTAGGACCGTGATTGTTGTCCATCACCCTTGGCAAGGCACAGGGAGGTAGAACCAGCTGTGGCCTGAAATAACCACTGCCCGTTCTGAGCCCAGCACCCAGCATCTCTCCTACCCAGGAGCATCCCTGCTCCAGGCTGAGCCAGTCGTGCAGGCAGGTGGCATGGGACAAGGTTTGGTTTAGCACCAGGAGCTGTGAAAATTCATCACCACCACCACCCTGTTTCCTTCCACTCACATGATGCCATGGAGCAGCTCTGACTTCCCCATCCCGTGCCTGGAGACACCAGGGATTTCAGCCACTCTTCCTCATAGCACAGGGCATGGCCAGGAGTGTGGGGGGCCAGCACTGAGCCCCTCACCCTGCAAAGCCTTTCTGCTGCCTGCAGAGAGCCCCACAGCATCCCCAAAGTGCTGATGGGATCCCAGGCAAAGCAGGGGGCTGGCAGAGCATGTCCCAATGCATTTCCTCTTCTACTTTCCTTCTCACTTCCTTTTCTTGCACTTTCTGCCTGCTGCCCTGCCCTCGCTTGCCACCTGCCCAGGGCTTTCCCCAGCGTTAAGCAGCCCCCGGAGCCTCTCGAACCTGGGGCTTCTGTGCAGTAACGAGGTGCCACTCCTCTCCCTCCCCCCAGGCTCCATCCAGGAGGCGGCAGGGACATTAGCCGGGGGGTGTCACAGCTCACCCGCAGGCTGGGAGGAGCTGAGAGCGGCAGAACAGCCCCTGAAGCACGACCCAACCCGGTGCACCGTGTATGAGGCTGGGACGCAGGTGAGGCGCTGCCGGCCGGGGGCCTGGGTGGCAAGCAGGAGCCAAAACTAAATCACAGCAAGTCACTGCACGGGGGTTGCTCCTCTATCTCTGTGTGCTTGCACAAGGTGGGGGATGATCATTGGCAGCTCCCTGACCCTCTGCAGCCTCCTGCCTTTCAGTACGCAGGACCCGCGTCCACAGAGTCACTCCTTCCGATGTCCCGGCATGAGACTTCTCCGACAACGGTGCAACCCGCCAGCAACCACCGCCCCAACGCCTGCTGCTTCTGCTGGTGCTGCTGCTGCAGCTGCTCATGGTACGTCCCACTGCCCAGCTGGCCCTGGCTCCTGCAGGGGCAGTGAGTGTCACCCACCAACCTCATCATCCCACAGGCAGGGCAGAATCCTGGGTGCACTGTGATTCCTGTTCGTGAGCCAAACCTTGTAGAATATACAGAGCAGAAAGCAGCACTGGGACTCCCCAGTGCTGCCCTGATGGTCTCCAGGGAAGGATGGCCCCAGTGTGTACAAGCCCTCTGGGAAGCTCTGCCTTGGAGCAGTGGACGCAGAGTCCAGCCCTGCCCTCCCAGCACTGCCCAAAGCCAAGGATGGAAGCAGCTGCTTGCCTCCATCTGCATCTCCTGTCCTTACTGAGGATCTCCAGCTCCTTATTCTCTGGATAGCCCAGATTTTGGAGAGCCCATCTGCTCTTCCTCCTCAGCATCTGCTCATTCAGAGATAGCTGATGGCTCCGGCTTTGCAGCAGCTTTGGTCTTTGCAGCCACCAAAAGCAGCAAGCTTTGAGGAGCAAAAAACCCTGGAGCTGAGCCTCATGCATCTCCCTTCTAGACACTGCCCTAGGCGTGGTGGCATTCCCTGTCTCCTTCATCTCTGCAAGAGCCTGCAAACAGAAATCCCAGAGATGGGACAGATATCCCTCCTGTATCTTGTTCCTAGAGCAAGGAGTGTTGGTTACTGAGTGGGGCTCAGACATGGCAGGCAGTGAGCCCTGGGGGTGGCACAGGCAGGGACATGCCCACAGCTTCACCCACCCCAGCCGCCCACGCTGGCACAGAGGTTTGCACAGCCAGCCCTGTGCGAGCAGTGAGGGACAGTGTCGCAAGCAGGAAGGGCCGCGGTCAGTGCTGGGCACTGAAATTCAAGGGCCCAGGGGAAGTTGGATGATGGCTGCTCTCCACTTGTGCCACCAGCACCCACAGGAACAAGGGGACACAGGGACAGGGAACACTGCATCCCCAAGCCCCAGTACCTCAATCCCACTGCCTCCGGGCTGGAGCGGTGCTGGCACATCACCGATAAACGCTTGTTTATTTATTGGTGACTATTCATGACACAACAGCTCACAAGTGTTGTGATCACAACAGCTTTGCCTTGGGCCGATCCAGCACTGACCTCTGCCGGCTGCTGTGGCCATTCCGGCTCAGCTCAGTCCTGGCACATGGCCCTGGCACACAGCCTGCATGGTGGAGCGGGACCAGGGCCACAGCAGTGCCTGTCACAGGGACACCCTCACACGGTGACAGCAAAACTGCTTGAGGGACCCAGGGCACCACCAGGGCACCAGTGAGTGAGAGGAAGGCATGGGTGGGGGATGCTGGTGCCCACGGAGGAGATTCAGGGGTCAAGGTGGGGTCCCCAATGCCCCTGACTACCTTTCTGTCTCCCTGTTAGGAACGAGGACCGAGAACGAGCATGGAGGGCATCCCGGGAGACCAAACTGGAGACCATCCCAAACTGTGAAGCGTGGTGAGTGAAGGGGCAGTGCAGTGGTGGGGGGGACAAGCACAGCATGGCACTGTCCCCTCTGCCACCCTCCATGGCAGCCAGGACTGTGTTCTGCCCTTGAGGTCCACAGCAGGCAGAGGATCAGGACACCAGGGCTCAGGGTTCCTGGTGAAGTGTCCAGCAGCTCATCCCCAGTTCTCAAGAAGAAACAGGGAGCCTGGCGCCACAGGCTGAATCCTACTGTGATTCTGCCCTTGGGCCCATTGCAAAGGGAAACTGAGGCATGGAATAACCTCAGCAGAATTCAGACCTCATTCTGCCATTTAGACCCACTGCCAAGAGCATCTTGCAGCCATGGGGGGGGAGAGGACAGGCCATTCCCAGGGGGTTTCAGCACTGAAATGGAAGCAGCAGCATTGTCCATATCCACTCAGGGAGGAGTGGGATGGGCCAGCACCCCACTCCAGAAATGCTCGGCACCAGGCACCCGTTCCCTGAGTGACAAGTGTGACACCCAGCCATGGGGGCTCTGTGCAGTGCCTGGCACAGCCTGGTTAGTTGTGTTAATTAGCCATGGATAATGAGTGTACCTGGCCTGCTTGAGCAGGTGGTGAGCATTTGCTGGGAAACAGCCTCCCTCCCTCTCCACCCCTCTTTCTCCCTCCCCAGCTGAGAGGGGTGATGGACCCGTGTCAGTCTCTCTTGGCTCAGAGCTGCCTCTCCACCAAAGGGCTTTTCCTCCTGTTGGGATTTGTGCAGAGCCAGCACCAAAATTTCCCAGTTTGGGAAATCCAGCCCAAAGCAAGGCCATGCTCCAGCCTGGCTGAGCAGAGCCAGGACAGACCCCATGAGTGACCTCTGAAAGCTCCCTACCACTGGAGCCTGAGCAGGAACAGCCTCGTCATGAGCTCGGGGGATGCGGTTGGGTACAGTTCCTCTGGGGTAGGACCAGGGATGAGCAGGAGGGACACAGTGGGATCTCTGGCTGGCTGTAACACCATCCCCTTGCCTTCCCGTGGACCTGTCAGTGCCAAACCCACACCGGAGGAGGTGCAGGGCTGGGCACAGTCCTTTGACAAGCTGATGAAGAGCCCGGCGGGGCGCAACGTCTTCCGGGAGTTTTTGCGGACTGAGTACAGCGAGGAGAACATGCTCTTCTGGCTGGCATGTGAGGAGCTCAAAACCGAGTGCAACAAGCACACCATCGACGAGAAGGCCAGGATGATCTATGAGGATTACATCTCCATCCTCTCTCCAAAGGAGGTAGGAGGCAGAGCCTTTGAGGGGAGGGCTCAGGCGAAAATGGGGCTGGGGAGAGCTCTTAGGGAGAGGGCTCAGTTCCAGCTGCCGCCAGAGCCCTGTTACAGTTTGGGGATGAGTTTGGCAGGGTTACGGCAGTGGGAAGGGGATATCCAGCCTCCCAAAACCTCCGGGACGCTGCTGGCACTGGGACCGCGGGCTGGGTTGTGCTGCGGGGCCGAGACCTCACGAGGGCACCAGCGGGCCGAGAAGATGCTGCATCCCGGCCGGCAGCATCCGCGGAGTGGGGGTACCCAGGGCGGGAAAACCCCAACCCACCTCCCTGTGCCCAGCTGGGGGACCCAGAGGGGACCCAGAGAGATCTCCACTCCTCCCTGCAGCCCTCCCCAGCCACCAGGGCTCCAGAGCCAATATCTTCTGGGCTGGAGCACATTGTGGTCTCCCCACATCTGATGCCACATTGTTACCCAATTTCCCGCGAGAGGGGGTGCAGGGATGGGCCGGGGGCTTGTCCTTGGGTGTGCCCCAGCTCCTGCTTTCTCTCCGTGCCTCCCAGGTGAGCCTGGACTCGCGGGTGCGGGAGGTCATCAACCGGAAGATGCAGGAGCCGTCCTCGCACACCTTCGACGACGCACAGCTCCAGATCTACACGCTGATGCACAGAGACTCCTACCCCCGCTTCCTGAACTCTGCCATTTACAAATCGCTGCTCCAGACCGTCTCCCACTCCTCCTCAGAGTCCTAAGGGCACCCACTTAGCCGTGGGGACACCAGTGGGGACATGGTGGCCAGGGGCGGTCGATGCCTCCTCCCCTCTGCCGCCCTCCTTGCCAGACCTCACCAAGTTTTTAGCTTTTTACCTATGAACTGTCACCCCGGTGTCTGGGCCACACTCCAGGACTGTCCCCAGGACACAGCCTGGGCCAGCTCATACTACTGATTCCCTGCCCCGTCCCCAGTGCTGGCCAGAGTGAGCTGAGGGGAGCACAGGACAGCGCCTGGGGCCTGGCTCCCCCCACACCCTGTTTGGAAGAGGTCACTTTATCCCATCTCCACCACACCTGGGGACATGGCCCATCCCCATGTGCCACCTGAGACCCAGTTTGGGACAGGGTTGGGGTTTTTTTGATGTGGGGTGGGAGGTCGATTGTTGTTGGTTTGGGTTTGGGTTTTTTTTTTTTTAATTTTAAATGCTCTTTTGGTTGGCTTTTACTGGGGGACTTGAGGTGTGGGAGGGGGGATTGATGACCATCTCTGTACATATAAAAACTTGTCAGGTTTACCTCGCTCCAGCTGTTTGAGGTGGCCCAAAGGGCAGAGATGTGGTGCTAGAGTCTGTTTGTATTCCCAATGGATCCACATGGAGCAGAGGACAGAGCTCTGAGGCGCCAGAAGGGACCATGGGGATGTGCTGAGGGGGTGGGCAGGGGGTGTCTTACAGCTGCCTCCCCTGCCAGTCCCCATGACACATCAGCACTGCTTCAGTCCAAGGACAGCACACACTGTCACCCCAAACCCAGAGCATCCTCCATCCTTGGTTCATGGACCTCAGAGAGGGGGGAACACCTGTGCAGGTGTTGTTTGCCCTCCTGCAGAACCCACAGGCACCAGGACACCTGCATGAAAGGGCTCCCAGACCCGGCCTGCCCTGGTCCCTCCCTGAGCAGGGATCTGGGCTCTGTGCAGGATGGGAAGTGTCACAGGGAGGAGACAGAATTCCCATGTTTTTGCACAGCACAAGGAATGATTTACTGAAGGCTCCGTATCCAGGATTAAAACATGTCTGTCCCTGCCCTTCACACTGAACCAAAGCCAACACAGGGGTTTTGCTGCCAGTCTTTGCTTTTCCTGATCCACCACAGCAGTTTCTTATTTATCCACCCCTTCCCCTCCTCTCTTCAGCCCTTCCAAAAGAAAAAAAAAAGTGCTTTTTATTGAACATATTTTTTAAACAAACCAATTCTTTCAGCTTTTTTTTTTGTTGTTTTTGTTTCCTTCCTTCCTCATGGCATGACTGTGTGGAAATTCATGTCAGTAAATTTAGTTTTCTTTGCCAAGCTGGAAATACAGTTCAAGAAAATGTATTTTTGAGAGAGACCAGCAATGGTTTATTAGGAATGTCGGTATTGTTATTATTGGCAGGTTTTTCCCCAGTCTGCAGCCTTACAGCATCCCCACCCTGCACAGGGGAAGTTTTAGTTCTGGGTTTATTCTGTGAGTAAGGGAAATACCCTCAAATGTGGCCCCAGCCCAAGGGTTGGAGCATGAACATCCCTGAAGCTGCTCAAGAGCATGGCAGGGGGTCAGAGCCCCCCACACACCACAGAGCTCTCAGCACAGGGAAGACCCCACTGCCATGAGATAATCTAGTTTTTCTCTTGCTCCCAATCCCTTTTAAACACCTTACAAGCAAATCTTTACTTCTGAGACATCTCTTTGTCCAGCATGCTCTCCTTGGTGCCATCCCAGAAAATGGCACTGTAAAATGACATGGTACTTTTCCCAAACTCCTGGTTGGGACTCTTGGTACCTAATTCAGGATTGTCAGAAGGCTGTACACAAGTTCAGCTCCACTCCTCACAGGAACACGAGAAGAAAGGCAAGAGGCACTGGTAAAGAGCTGGCTCCCTTTCCCAGCACATGAGCCAGTGCTGTGGTCAGCATGGGTTTCTGATCCTGAAGCTTTTTTTTTCAGCATAGCTGCAAGGACACTGCTCCCTCCCAAGCCTGGCTTGAATAATCCCATTCACCACAAGACTCGTGAGGCTTAAAGGAGTTGTCAGCATCTTTGAATATTTTCCTTCTTGGGAGACTTGGCTGCACCCTGTAAAGTGAAAGCCCTGAGCGAAGGATGCTGGTGGGATCCCTGCCTCCGGAGCAGCACAGCCCTCAAAGGGGCTGGGAGCACGTTTTCCGCTGCTTTCATGTGGCTGCTTACTCCTCTCCAAACATCTCCGAGGTCTCTGCTCAATGTCTGCTGTCTGGCATGCTGGGAAGCCAGTGGAAATACTTGTTTTTCACTCTGGAAGAGGGAAGCGATGCCATGAGAGATGTGACTGCAAATGCTGCTGCCTGCCCATCAGCACAAGAGCTGGAGGGCACAGCACTGCTCCTGGGCAGCCTCGGACTCACAGACCTTGCTGGGGTCCCCCAAATGCTGCATCACCCCAGTTAAAGGCTATGAAAACGAAAGAGAGATTTTAAGTCTGGTTAAAGGTTTGGGAGCTCTGTTGGAATTTCCCCACCAGGTTTTAGTTAGCTCCCAGAAGGAGCCTGATTCTGCAGGTCTCCTTCACAGGGTCACATCTACAGATGTGGCACCTGGGGCTGGCTTTGCTACAGGATCCTTTCCTTTTCTGACCCCTTTCAAGCACCAGCTCTGAGCTCTCTTCAAACCTCCTCCACTTCTACAGCTAAGTGCTAACAGCTCCCACACATCCCTCTAGCCCTTACCTTGTCCAGATCCAAGCCTCTGGAAAATTTCCTGTATTTGCAGCATTTTCCCTCCTCCTCCTCCTGAGCCTCTCCAGCAAGCCCCTCTGAAACTCCAGACTGTTTTTCAGCTGTCAAGCTACAAGCAGAGCACAAACAGGAAAGTCCCTGGGACTCCCTTTGACCTGTTTGGGGCGGGATTGGCTGTGGCTGGTGTCACCCTGCTTTCAGTCTGTTACAACCTGGGCAGTACATTCTGATCGTTGCAGCAGACAATGCTGTTGGCATGTAAAGGTTCAAGATGCCAAGGAATCAGTGCAAAATCCAGTGAATGCTGCCAAGATGGAAAGCAACATCTGATCTCTGCCCCAAAAGCTGTGTCCTGTCAACAGTACTGCCCACCCAGCTGCCCCAGGCCTTGGCTCAGTGGTTGAGATTCCATGAGGTGACAGAAACAAGCCTTCATACAGCGAGGGTGTGCCTGCAAGTCACATCTCACTTTCTGCTGCTCCAGGCATTATTCAGTCCTCATCCACCTGGACATGGACTGCCTGTCAAGTTCCCATGCTGGAAAAACAAAGTGCTGCACACACAGTTGAAATAAAAGTCAGAAACTGACAAAAATGTTTAATATTAGTTTTGAAGAGAAAGTGACCGTACTCGCTTAGATGAGAAAGTAATGACTGGGTGTGTTTAGTGAGCTCTCCTGCCAACCTGTCAGCCCAGGGCTGTGGCTCTCTGCGAGGCCCAGGCCTCCCCGCTGCTGCTCTCAGCATGTGACAATGCAAACTCACTGGGACACAAAACACAACTGCCGTGGGAGCCGGCGTGTGGAGGCTGCACTCGGGTCTGCGTTTGGCTGCCGCTCTCGGGCCATGGCACATGTCAGCAGAACTGCAAGAGAAGGGAGTTTAAACCCCAGTTAGAAATATCACTGCCAAGGGGAGCTGCAGAAGAAGGTAAGGATCCAGGTGTGGGCTTGTTTCAGAAGTTGGCATGGGCTTGGGGTTCCCAGAAGCAGGGCCCAAAGGGAGCTCCCATGTGAATCTCTCACTGTGGCTTTGGCACTTTGTAGTGGCATCATTTCTGCTCACCACTGACCAGGAGATTTCTGCTCACCCCTGAGCTCTGTGCACAGCATGAAAGAGCAGTTTTGAAATCCTGAACATCATCACCACTATCCCTCAGAGGGCAGAGGCAGCATGGCAAGCACTGTAAAGCTGGTTATGGAAGAAGGGACATGAGGAGAGAGCAGGGAATGTGGGAATGTGGAAGTGAGACTTGACCCCAGCTGGTCTGCAGGGAGGGACCCAAAAGCTCTTGCCTCTGTGCTGGGGGGGAAGATCACTCTCTAGAGCCAGTGAGGGTTTGGCAAGCATCACTGAGCAGCTGCCAAGTGCCTGCAGCATGGTGGGTGCAGCCACCCCAACACCCCTCAGTGCCAGTGATAGCCCTGGTGTGCTACCTTCCAGCGATTCCCACACTCGTTGCACACGACGAAGGTGGTCATGGGCTCGTCGGAGCTGCGGGTCTGCACCTGGGGGGACAGAAAGGAGGGAAGAGCTACACGTCACACATGGCCCTGTCCCTCCAGGGAGTTGTGCTGGGCTCACAAAATCAATGAGAGACTGAGGTTTGGGATGGCAAAAGGAGCTTTCCAGTACAGTAAGTCTGGTGGCTGTGTTACACACACATATACACATCAGGACCCCCTTCAGCCTGATATTACCTCAGTGACAAGTTTTGGGACAGCATATTTCCCTCCTCACCCAATCTGCTGCCCAGTTCTTGCAGGTGACTCTGGAAGGGGACATGCCCACAGCCAATCCCTCCTCAAACTGTCCCCCAGGAAGGGATGTGGCCAGCACTGCCATGACAAACCCCTCAGTCCCAAACAAAAAAGCATAAAAAAGCACTTAAGCCATTTCCATTTACAGAGCAGTGCTACATCCTGGCCTCACAGGAACACACTCTGGGTTACCAGTTTCTGCACAGTTCCAGTCTGGTTTGTGTTTGAGCCATTAAGGAACTCTGATATTTAACCCAGATGTGATTGCTGCCTCTGACTGGCTCTTGCCAGAAACACATACTTCACTAAAAACCAGATTTTCGTGGCATTTGAATACTACAAGGCAGATCTAGACTGAAAACAGTGGTACTCCCCACACCAGTCAGGCAGAACTGTGCTGAGGGGTGATTAGGGTGATCTACGTGTGTAATTACCCAATGTGCAAGAGTCACGGTATTTGCATGATGCAAATTAACCATTTTTGCAAGAATGCTGGATAGCTAAATTCTGTAATTCTTCCCCTTTACTGTCTGCTTCCAACATGCTCATAAATGCCAGTTCCTGTACTTGACAATTACATCTCATCACCCACTAGTGACATCACTAAAATCAAAATACAGAAAACCTCCTGATATTTCTATTTAGAAGACACTGCTGGGTCCTGCTCAAATTCCAGGCAGTCAAACTCCAGTCCACTACAGGTGGAGACAGTGCCATGTGCTGGGACAGGAATGCCTCCTGGGAGCACTGGCAGAGAGAGGCCTCTTGCCTGAGCCAGCCTGTGGGATGCAAGGCTGCTGCTGAGCCAAAGGAAACTGCCTGGTCAGATTCCTGGATCTCCTTCTCTTTCCATGTGTTTGTATGTCAAGTCCAAGCAGATGCAGGAGTCTCAGCCGGCACTTGCACACGCAGTTTGTGCGCAGTCACTCAGCAGCAATCTGGTGGCTGCTGGTGCATTTTTGGGTATCTGCACATTCTAAACCACTGACTCACAGCACAGGCACATTTATCTCCAGATGCCTGGCACGAACACAGGAGCTAAAAAGCACTGGTAATGCACAAGGCTTCCAGCAGCTGGCCAAGGAGAAGAAAAATCCTCTGTCTGCTCACATCACAGCTTCATTAATTCCTTTTGTTTCACCCATTTCATGCTATTTGATTTTAAATAAGTTGGGACTTATCCAGCTGCAGGTTATCTATATTCTTAATTTGTACTTTTAATACCATCAACATGTCTGACTCAGTTTCTGCAGCCTCTCCTCTACACTACCCCCTCCTTTCTTGTCTGAATCCCATAATTCCCAGCACCTGCTTTCAGTGTAGAGCACTGCTGAACTTTTGAAAGCTTCCTCAGTGCTGCACAACTCCTGTTCTTGTACAAGTAAGCCAAAAAGTTACACAAGCTCACAGAAACGTGTAGAAATACATTTTAGACAGCCTCAAGTGTTTTCTGCCCAACAGTGGCAAAATTTGTGCTGTGCTGCAGGGCCTGTCACAGAGCAGTGTGAGCTCGTGACCGTGATGGATCATGTCCTGTGCAGAGGCCAAGACAGGAGCAGGAAAACCAACCTGGGTGTAGGTGCAGTTCTTCTTCTTGCATTTCCCACAGGTGAAGAGGTCAGTCTGTGTCCCTCCTGTCTTGGCCATCTGATGCTCCCGGATTGCTTCTTTTGTCATGGCTTTCCTGATCTCTTTCAGCTCATTACTGGCCATTTCCTTTAAAACAAAAAAAAAAGTGCAATAAAATCACATCTACCCAGTTTTACCACCACACCCACTACAGTGGAAACAGCCAACAGGACAAGGCAGACTGACAGATGGGCATTAAGGCAGAAAGCCTGTTCCAGTTCTGGTTTCTGGTTCATACCCAGGGCCTGGGATGATGTGAAGGCCCAACAAACCACTCTCCACACTGCAAACCCCATCACGAGCTCCCTCCAAGCTCTGGCAGCAGCTAGTAAGAAAACTGCAACCCTGGCAGCAGCCCAGCTAAGCCTCAGGACACTGTGAGAAGCAAACCCTGCTCCTCAGGCTCCCTCACCTCCGAGGTCATCACCGCGATCTGCTCGGGGGTGATGGCCCCACACAGCACGTTCTTTTTCAGCTCAGGATTTTTGGAGTCCTTCAGGTTGGAGATGCGGCTCCTCACACGGTTTTTGTATTTCATGTCGGTGTTCTTGACATCCTGGTAGATGCGTAAGGGCAGTCAAGGAGCCTGCAACCAACTCAGAGGCATCAAGCACTTCCCAGCCACCCGTGAAGAGCAGGGATGATCCCCCACTGCCAGGATGGAGGTGCTGGGACCCAACAGCAGCATCTGCTCTGGGAGGTCAGGGCTGGATTTGAGAGCAGGTTCATACAATCCCAACGTCCAGGGGCTTCCAGCTTAGGCTTTTTCACTGTGCTGGAAATACTCAGCTATGCTCAGGTTCTACAACCTCCTCTTTCCCTCAGCAAGGCAGCCACAAACCCCTGCACTGAGAGAGCCCAGCTGCATCTCCAACCCCACAGTTCCCAAACTAAGCAAACTCCTCACATGAGGCTTATCTCACATCAACACAGAACTTGATCTTCATTGTTCCATCCTTTCCATTGCTTTTGTCCAGATCAGCACACTCTCCTCAACAGGGAGCACAGGAAAGTTGCATGTATTTGGAAGCAGAATCAAAAGCAGGAAACAGCACTCTGATGGGAAGGGCAAACTAGGGATTACACTCTCTGAGCTCCCAGCTCCACACTGGTAGTTCCTTCGTGACCCAGGACTCAGCCAAGCAAAGCTGGAACCAGACCCAGCATCCTGACAAGCTGAACATTTATGCACAGACAATCTCATTTTCCCTTTGAGCACGCGGATTTCACTGCTGGAGGCATGCAGGCCCTCGAGGAAGCCCTGTACAGCAAGGATATACTCTTCAATCTGGGCTGCTATGTGCTCGCAGTCGGCACCGATGGCGATGTAGTCGTCTGTAAGACAGCAGAAACAGCAGCTCAGTGGCTTCCAGCCAAGCCAGGGCTCCCCAGGCTCAGTATTTCTGAGCTACAAATCTGGCCAGTTTGCTGGTTTGATTCACATGCTCTTCCCATCAAATGGCATTTTGGCCTTTTCTCTTGCTACTCTCTGACCCTTTGGAAAAGGGTAGTGATGGAAATAGATTAATCTAGCCAGTCTGTGCCCTGTGCCTCTCTAGGATATGGACTGCATGAGACAAAGCCAACAACAGTCTTGGCCCAAGAACTTAGTTTTCCAATGAATTTTTCATATCATTGAAATCAAACTTATATAGGCAGGAATTGAGTTTCATCAGATATTGACCCCAATGAGAAGTAACTCTACTCAGACCAACCATCTGGGAGGGCCTGGAGGTGCACAGCATCAAGCCTTCCTTTCTCATCTCACCTCAGGACTGTCTGCTCCTCCCCTCTTCTCCCACACACCAGTTAAACAGCATCACACAGAGTGCAAAACTGCCATGGATTTGGACAGCCAGTATGATAACCAACACCATCCATAAAGCAGGGAAGGGAGGGCACAGGTGAGCTTAGGGAAAGGCTCAAGGGAACTCTTTCCAAGATTTCATGTAGAAAGGCTTTTTCTAAGAGCTGTGTGAAGCATTTAATGCAACATATAAACACATGCACAGGAAGGCTAGAAACAGACCTCATGAACTTCTCCATCTGTCATCTACATTCATTGGCTCCAAATTAATAAGACTCTGCAGTGTTCAGACCCCAATTTTTTAAAGGGATCTGCAATGTGGACACAACCAGATGCTCAAACTTCCAGACATGCTGAGTACCTGCAGTTACCTTTCATTTCAGATGGCACAGTCTGAATGCAAGAGGGATCTGTTCCACCCCAGATCCAGAGGACCACAATATTTAAGGAGCTCGTGTCTGCAAAGGCAGCAGAGTCTGACAGCAGATGCTGACTGGCATAAGCACCATTCCTATGAAGTCCATGTACTGAGTTACAGCTTCACTTTGTGCCCCAAGGGTAACAGGGAAGACAGCTTCACTTCACAGCAATCAGAAAAGATCTAGAAAGTGAAGCAAATCCCTGCACACCTGAAAGATGAAACTTCTGCACAGACCACCCCACGTTGCAGAGCAGAAGACCCCAAGTAGCCCTGTGTGACAAAACTCCCTGTTCTTAACAGCCATTGCTTGACACATTGTCGTGCCTTCAGCTCAAGCCAGGTCCCTGTGTGTCTGAGAATGCTGCAACAGCAGCCAGTTCATCAATGGGGTGACCAGTGGCTAGACTGAGCTGCTGGCAATAATCCTTTGACAAGGCTGCTCCAGAACAGTGTGTCTAAGCTGAGCTGGCACTGACAGTCTCTGTCAGAATGGTCCAGGAGCTGTGAAGCACTTGAGGCAATGCAGGGCTTCCCCCAGTGTGGAAAACAGGATAGCTGTTGATATGGTGATGGCAAAGAGGCGAGAAGGGCTTTTTCTGTATTTGTTAAGAAGACTTTTCTCAAGGATTCCAAACTCCAGCACTTACCATCAGCCTGCAGAGCTGCTGTCAGCATCTCCCTGCATTTGTTGCGCACAGCGTCGCAGGTGATGGGGGCTGGAGGGAAGGTGGTGATTTTGGGGGTGGTCGGAGTCTTCGGAGGCTCCTGCCTTTTGTTGGAGCTAAAAGAAAAACTTCACCTGTCAGAAAGTCTCCGTTTGGGCCACTGAGAGCAGAGAAGGGAGCAGCAGCTATGTGGCCAAGCATCTGGTTAATTACAATACAGAACCAGTCAGAACACAGTGCAAAGTCATTGCCCCAAATCAGCACAGGGCACAGCACGGCAGCCAACGCCCTCAGCCCAGACACGAGCTCTCCTGTGGACACTGCTGGCTGCCAGCAGAGGTTTAATCCATCAACAACCCTGCCAAGCATCTTGTGTAATTCAACACGTATCAGCTGCTGCACCACTGGGCATCAAGTGAAAACATGACTGCTGGACACCACCAGTAACCCAAATACACTCAGGACATCTGAGACCGTCAGCACTCTCTGAGTTTGGCAGTGCAGTGCACATTCGTGGTAGTTCTTTCCTCTTTAACTTTGCAGGACACCAGGCCCATAACTGCTCTCAGCTGAAAGCAAGGAGAAAGCTCCAGAAGAAGGAGCTGTGCTAAGGAAAACAAATAAAAAGAAAGAAAATGGCTCCTTCAGCTTTGATATTTAAAAAACACCACCAACAAAGTGTAGCACATAAAAGGTTCTTCCTTTTTCCTGTAATCTGAGCAAGACTGATTACTCATCTCACAGAAGAGCACCCCTACACAGCCACACAGAGCTCATACAGATGCCAGGCTAGCACAGGACTGAGAAATATTGCTTTGCTCTCAAAAATAACTCCATTTCCACCCACGAGCAATGTCGGGCACAGGCAAGGGAATGCAAACACCTGCCTGCTGTGGCTGACCCAGTGGGGTCACCTGCCAGGGGAGCTGGATGAGACCTGTCTGCACAATCAGCACATGATGTGGGTAGGCTGAGTCACTGCTGCAGGGCCTGCATGCAGAGAAGGAACCTCAATGAGCAGCTCAGCTGGTTGTGCACCCAGAAAGCCTAACATCTGCACAGGGAGTTAGTCAGCCCTGCAAATACTGCTGGTAAGAGATCTGGGTTAGTATGATTCACAGATGATTTTCTAGAGCTTTGTTCTCCTCCCTAAATTTAGGCAGCAGAACAGTTTGGGTTTTTTTCAGCAGAGATTGCTCTGGCTTCGGTGATTTGGTTGTAAAATTTCCAGTATTTATGGACAATGCCTGGTACCATTATTGCACAAAGAGACAGAAAGGGAAAAAAGAAACCTCAGTATTTCACCCATGCCATGCTGGCAATATCTTCTTGAAGATCCAAGTGGCTTGACAATTTTTGTTAGACTGGGTCACTACTGCCAGTTCTTTGCCATCAAAAATAAATCTGTTATGAACAGGCACTTCCACTGCACTGTCCTGGAAGGGATTAGTCAGCCCACAAAAAAACAGCACTAAGCTGGAAACCTCCCGAATCTGCTGCCACACAAACTGTGCCAGATGACTTTAAGGACTTATCCTGGGAGCTCCTGTGACTAAGATCATATCCAGTCTGGCCCAAATCCCACAGATCACCACTGGGGCTGCTGGATTTCCACAGTTCAGAACCTTGCCAAGCCTTTTTCAGAAGCATCCACCAGTGAACCTTCAGCACATTGTTCAGGACAAACCAAAGCACAACTTTAAACTCTTGCTCATATGAAGGAGATGTTGCACTCTGTGAGGGAGATGTACTGTGAGCTCACTGTGTTTCTCTTTGGCCAGTAGCTGAATAAAACCCCTTTTTACCAGCTGGTTTTACTGGTCAGCACTGCAGGAGCCTATTAAAGAACAGATTTGTGTCCAAATAGCTCAAAACATTCAATAGGATTTACACTGCACATGTTACAAAAAGAAGAAACAATTTAACCTGTAAATAATCCATTAGATCATGATTTTCTCCCATCTGGAATGTAGAAACTGCCATCAGGTACTTTTGTGCTTAAGAAGCTACACACAAATCCCAGGCAGCACTCATGGGGGTGTGTATACCAGAGCATACACTAAGGAACAACCCATAATTCAGGAATAACCCATCTAAAAAATCACAGCTTCTCATGTTACATAAAATAAGTTTGGAAAAATTAGACTTCCCAAAGGACAAAGGCAAAACATACTTACAGTAAAAGGAAGGAATATGGGTGGTTTGTGGCAAGGAAAACTTAAAGGAGACAAGTCCTGAAATTCCTTACAAAGGAAGATGGTAGGAAAAATCCACAGAAGGGTGCAGAAATGGGTTTAGTAAGACAAGTTTTGATTGAGAGTAAGTTTTAAACTGTAAAGGTGAGTTATGAATTGGAAATACTGCCAAGGGCAACTGTGAAATGCCTTGCCCTGAGGTTTTTTAGGGTTGTCAGAGCTTGAAAAAAGCCTGTCAGCGACAGGTTGGGCAGAGGTTGTGCTGTGCTGAGAAGGGGCTGCAGAAGAAGTTTCCCTGAGAGCTCTCCCAGATTTAAATTTTGTATCATTTTGCAAGCAACAAAGGTTTCCCAGAGCAAAACCCTGTGTGTGAACTCAGTGACCTCAGTGAGAACTCAGAACACCCACCTTCACTACAATGAGCCCTCAAACACAGGTCTTCAAACCTGTATTTGCAGAGGTAATACTTGGTTTTCAGGAAGGTTCTATCTGCAAATGCTATCAACTTGAACATTTAGATGTTTATTCCTTGGGGGTGGAAAAAAGCTCAAAAAGATGCATGGTAGTCTTTCTGTTAGCTGATGAGGAAAGAGACATTTGCCTGCACACACACATCATCCATGCACTGAGATGAGAGCTGATCCCTCAAGAATTAGATGAAACAGAATTCTCAGCCATTCAAGAGACAGAAAATTATTTATTAAGGTTTGGAGGTTAGTTTATAAATAGAATAGTTGGGAAATCAAACTCAAACACACCTAGAAGACTTATTTCAGGAAATCCTTGTGGTTCACACTGTTCCTGTTAAACAGGAGAAAGAGCTTGTAAATCTATCCAGGCAGCAAAAGTTTATACATAAAACAAGGCTATGCTGGAACAAAATGGTGGCAAAGCAGCAGCCAGGGACAGCAAGCAGAACTCAGGGCTGCACTGGAAGAAAATCCCACAGAAGAGCTAAATTCAGGCCACAGATCCAAAACCTCCTAATAAAGGCAGTTTAGAGAATCCTGGAAAAGAAAAACCTCATGCTGCCAGAGACAGAAACATTAGACACAGCCCATTAAAATGTACTACACTATGGGTCTGAAACTCTACAGCACAACAGAATCTGCTTTGGATTAGAGTAATGCAGCATCTAAATTCACAGGTGCCAGCTCCACACAGGCTGGCTCAGAGCCTTCAGGTCTTGCAGTGATAGCTCCAGTCACTACACAGAGATTTCTACATCTGTGCTCCAGAAAGCAAGATGAGTTTCAGGCTAAGAGTTAGTCAAATATTTTTCCCTGACCAAAATGGAAGGCGTAGCCAAAATCTAACAGACTAAGAGGCTGAAATATCTGAATACAAACTGATGTCTTTGGTGTCTTGACAGCAGCCTCATCTGAACCAGCTATCACACACTGAGCAATCAGTCTGACTCCACTGCAGTCTCTGCTTCAAAGAACAGAGGCTCTCCTCTGCCAATAAATTATTATTTTTTTAAGGCAGATTAGTAGTTTATTTTTCAGGACTGGAGAAAAAACATTCCTGTCCCTGGAAGAGAGCCTGGCTCAACAGACTGACACCAGGAGCTGGCCCCTGCTCCTGGTCTAGGCTACACTGATCCATTGGCTTCTGTTAATCCTTCACAGCCAAGGGGATGCTTTGCTAGTCAGAAGATGGAGGTTGAATACACATGAAAAGCATCAAGGATTAAAAAAACCCATAAAACTGCAGTATCTGCAGCACATTAAGGCACAAGGGAACATCAGCAGCACAAGTCAGACAGCTCCACTCCATGATAAGGGACAAAGCAAGGAGGGGTTTGGCCTCTGTACCTACAGCCAAGATCCTGCTCCGAGTGAAATCCCGCACAGATCTGGACAGCCTTGGCTCCCATTCTCTCCTGCATCACTGAACTCCATCCTGGCTGTGAAGTCTCCCCAGTCCTTCCATTGCAATACTTAGCAAATCCTTTTTCCCATTTTTATGGAAGCCAGATAACCAAAGATACCAATCATTTAAAGTCATGGAGCTCAGCAGCAGCCTTCTCTCCACCAGCAGCATCAAGCTGCCAAGGCTCACCCTGAAGTGCCAAGCCTTCAGAGAGCTGAGCAAAACAAAGAAGTGACAAGAAAGTGACCAACAAAGGCTGCAAATATGGAAAATCCTGCAAGCCAGAAGGACTACAGCCTGAATACTCTAAATCTTCTGTCAAACTTGGGAAATTGGCTAAATCACTTGTGAGCCAAATCTAGGAAGCACACACCCTCCTGGGATCTGAGGCTGGGAGAAATTTCTAGAATGAAGCTTTAAACCCCATTATTCCCCTCCCCTTTGATCACTGTCTGCACTCAACAGCTGCAGTCACAGGCATGGAATAGGGATGCAGCACTCAGGGCATGGCAAGGAGCAAGTATGCAGCTGACCTGCCAGCTGGGGGACATCAGCCACAGGGAAAAGGGGACTTCTGCTGGGATTTGTCAAGGACAAAGAAATGGAAGTTTTACTTTAGTAATGTATCAATCAATCCCATCCATCACTTGACACTACAAAGGCCAAAAATAATCTTCATTCTAAGGAGTTCAAAGTTAGAAATAAACAAAAACACATAAAAATGCATTATAGGAGAATGTTCTACTACTAGAAAGAAACAACACATAACCAATGGTAAAAGACATTAAATAAAATTTTAAAACTCACTAAAGCTACTGTATTTTTAGATGTGTATTTCTCCATTACAGTTAATTAATAACACCACATAGATCAACCTTGAAGAAACACTTCCAGTGTCTCTAACCAGAAATTTGACTACACAAAATTCCTGACTCTGACACTTAAAAAATAAACATTTAAGTAAGGTGCCTTAAGAAAATTTTATTTCTCTAACAGTGTCATCTTTGGTAGAAGGGAAATATTACCTTTGGTCTTTTGAGTTACCAGTGTCCCTGGAGGAAGATGTTGGCAAAGACAGGCTTTTCTTTTTGTCCTCATTTTTTTCCTCAGAAGCATCTGTGTTCAAAAGAGGAATCAGTTCAGACCTGGTCTTTAAGCTACAGCCCTGCCTATACTCCTCAATGTTTTCACACTATCCACTGTTGGCCTAAAGCAAGTTATTATTCTCCCAAGAACAAGGAGAAAATGCCTTCATGGCCTTCCTGCTTCCCAACAGACCTCTTCCTTGCCTCCAAGCAGAAACTAATTCAAACAAGAGCTTTACTCACCAGACTAGAGAGCAATCAGCTTCCCTGCCTGGGAGATAAGCTTCCTCACAAGACATGCCTCTTCACAAAAGTTTCTTTCAGAGGCTGCTGAGCAGGGATTAGATCAAGTTCTCTCAAGCACAACTAAAAGCAGAATTTCCAGCCAACACCAGCTGAAGGGCCAGTACAGGCTGGTCCTTGTGGGAGTACAGCTTCTTCTGATTCCCAAGTGCTGCTGAAAGCCAACAGCACAACCCTGGAGAGGACTTTCATGACACTGTAGAACAAGTTTGACCCAGAGATAAATTGTCTGAGTCTAGCCAATACACACCCAATCTAATGAAGAGGTAACAATCCAGTCAGGACAGGAAAAGAGCCCTTTTAACACTCATCCAGCCTAGCAAGAAATGGGAGCTTGCAACCAGGAAAGCCTCCCCAGCTGGCAATGGTCCATGTGAGTTTATCTACAAGAGAGTGAACTAAGATCCTTCTCCAGCTCACCACTCAAAATGAATTCCAGCACTTCCCTTCCTGAGCTGCTGCACGAGGCTGACAGCACACATGGTGTTAATGCCACACAGAGCACAAGTGGGAGCAGACAGTTCAGAGCACAGATATTGTTTCTACAAATAACATTGCTAATTATTACGTGACAAAGTATAAGTTAACAGTCTTGAAGCTTTCAATGCTCTTCCAATGATGAGCTGGCTAAACAGGAGCTAAATCTAGGGGGATGCATGATAGGACACAAAACCTGAAAGACAGAGAGGGTGGAATAGTAAAGGCTGATTTGCTAGAATGTTTATTCAGATCAAGAGATAAGCTCTCCCAAAAAACTCAGCCTCCCACTGAAGGCAGCTTGTTCACAAGCTGAATCTGACAGGAACATGTTGATTTCCTTACCTAGAAGTTTCTTCCAAGATTTGATGAGGGATTTGGCAAGTGATATCACTTCTTCATCTGTGCTCTGCTTCCTCAGCGCATTCACCGACATCCCAATGCGGGTGGACTGCAAGAGAACACCCCAGCAAATCACTCCAGAACAGATTTATGACTGGTTACTAACTGAAATCTCTAACAACCACAACAGAGTCAAAGCCATGACCAAGACAGGAGTATCCAAAGGCTTGCAGAATGATTCCATGACCCTTACAGCTTTGGAAGAGTGAAGTGACACTCTCCAGCTTGCACAAGTGAACAGAAGATACACCCAATCTCCCACAAATCCCTTCCCTAAACACTTGTGACATTCAAGCTTAGAGTGAAAAACTCCAAGATGCATCACAACCTCCAAATTGCAATTCTGCTCACTCCTCACCAATGTCCTAAATATCAACATTACAAAGAACTTCTCCCATGACTGCCCTTCTTGCTACTTTAACCCTGTCTTTCCTCTTTCTGCAGCCTAAAAACAAGATTTGAGCAGTTACACACATGGTGACCCAGAGCTCTTTAACTGCCAGTCCAAAACCCAACTTCTGCACTATTTTATTGGATTTAATGTTCATTTTGTTTCTTTGCATGAGGTGAGAAATGTGAGGAAATCTATTAAGTTTATTTAGATAACATTTTGAACTCATCCAGATGCAAACTTCAGGTTTTTACCATAACTGAGCAACTCACCTGCAGTAAATCCAAAGTCATAGGCATACTTTTCAGTTCTTTCAGTAAATCCATTGCACCTTCCTGGAGAGAAAAAGAGAAAGAGAATGAGTGCCTCAGCTTTTATTAAAGAAATTCAACAGCTTGGGAACAGACACAGAGAGTTGAATTCAAAGGGAAAAACACCAACAAGCATTCCCTGAAACATCAGAGAGTTCACTGCTGGGGTTGCTGCTCCAGATAGACAGTAGACCCTGCAACCTGAAGGCACCTGAATTATTGGAATAGGCAAAACAGAAGACCACTGGAGTGCTACAGGTCCTTGCTTGTGTATGGTGCAAGTGCAGCATTAGTTTGTTATTCTTACCTGGCATGCTGAACATTTTTACCAGCTGAAAAACACGCTCTGAATTATAATTGTCAATGACTCCATGTAGTCGTTTCCTAGTTTCATATTAATACCCCACTCACTCTGCTCAGGACAAAAGCTGAGACCAGGAGCAAAGCCAGCAAGCTGTGATGCTGAAGAGTTGGTCACTTGAAACTTGTTCTGTGAAGTCTCCTTACATCATCTCTACATCCCAACCCAGGACCAGGAAAAATCTTACTAGGAATCTGTAGATACCTAAAACTGGCAGCGACTCAGAGAACTGGAAATCACTTGTCTCCCTCTAGCACATCCCAGCCTGGCATAGGCCTGTTTCCATTCAGCTGGCTCTTTCCTCCCAACCCCCTTCCCTCAAACAAGGCTTCCAGTGTTCACATTTAGCAGCTCATTTACAACACAGACCACTCCAAGCCCAGTTGCAGCACAAGGCCTGCACAGCCACCACTGTAGGGAAGCGAAGCCGCCAGCACTGCCAGCCCTGTCCTTACATCCCATCCTCCCTATGCAGAAGAGCTGCTTCCAGCTCATCCCAGGAAGCAATCCAGCTGCAGTCCACCCTAGAGAACAGATGCCAAAATCAAAGCAGTCAAAGCTTTCAGCGTGCACACAAGCAACTCACACCAGCATAAACCACACACAGTTACCGTACCCAGAACGACTGACTTCCCCCTCAGGCAGTTTCACACCTTCCCGTTCCTCCAGCCCTGAACACCCAAAGTGACCCGGTGACTCCTGACTCCAAATGGAGCCACTCGGCACAACGGCAGCAAATGAGGATCCATGAAAAAACTAGAGTAACAAACAAGTACTCCAGGAAAGTGTCCTGCAGGAAGAGTTCTAAGATTAGCCAACACACAACATGCTGCAGTTTAGCACTGTCTCAAACACCAGCCAAGAGGAAATGTTGCATACCCCTCCTGTAAGAAGCTGCCTCTTTCCCAATGAAGCTGGAAGCAAATTCTGCTAAGTTGCTCCTTTCCTATTTCAACACGGATGCTGAAAACCTGCCATCAGCGAGAAGAGACATCACAGGCTGTGCTTTAGCCCAAACACTCTTCCCTGGGTTGTTCCAACAGCGACACAAGTGACAGTGCTTGCCCTACCCATGGCTGGTAGGGTCAGTCCAACATCCAAAAGTTCATGTGATAACAGCACCCAGCATCCCACCACACGGATATCACTGGTGGGATATTCTTAGTCTCCTCTTATCCTTTCCCACAGCTCTGCCCAGCCCCAAAATCCCTCTCCCCCATCCCAAACACAGATGTGCAGCCTACCTCCATCACAAACCCTTGTCAGCTTTCTGCCTTAGCACTTGCACGACACTGTGTTCCTACAAGCACTGACATATCCCATTAAGCAAGAAAATACCAGCTCCTGTCTCCCCAGGCTGTCACACGGGTCACAGTGCAGCCTGCGAGGCTCCCCGAGCACAGACAGCGGCTTGGCCAGCCCTCCACACTCCACAGGCCACGGCAGTGAGCAGGAGTGCCGGTGTGGGATGGAGATGCAAGAAGCAAATCCATCAGCACCGGGGTTTTCCCCGAGGGCAAACTGGAGCCCCAGGTCAGTGGTGGTGGGGACGCCCCTTCCAAAGGGCTCCCAGCGGGACAGGGGAGAAGGGCTCCCCAGGAGGAGAACACCGGGCAGGCAGCACAGGGCGAGCCCCGGAGCCGAGATGTGGGCTGGGGATGCCTCAGGCCGGGGGCGGGGGGCTCAGTATAGGGCCAGGAGGCTCCCAAGGGGGCACAGGGCTGCCCGCCCAATAACTGGCAGTGGGCGGATCCCACACCTCCGCAGAGGATGGGGAAGGGAGAGGGTGACGGCGCCGGGGGGAGGGAAC
>VYXF01006774.1:194036-209757 GCA_013397295.1 Polioptila caerulea | reverse complement strand
GGGGCTGGCCCCCTGCCCGCCGCCTGACAGCCGGCACCGGGGCTCTCGGGGTCACAGCTGGTCCGGAGCTCTGAAAACATTCCCGGTGATCGCTCCCGGCTCGTTAAGGCGGCAGGAGGGTGGTGGTTGGAGGACCTACGGAGGGGCTGGAGTAGAGCCGGAGGTGCGCAGGTAGCCCCGCTTCCTGGCAGAGTCTTTGGGGAATGGGGAATTTTGGGGTGCTGCAGGATGGAGGGAGCTGGGGGGTTATAAAGAGTGATGCCCAGGTCGTGGCTGTTGTCAGCAGTTTCTTCCCATCACTCGGTGCTGCCCTGCAGGGATGAATGTGCAGCTCCTGCTCCCTCCTGCCCAGCAGCGGGTCCCCAGCACCCGTCTGGGTGCCAGCGCATCACCACCGGGTGAAGGGAGCACCCAGCCACGCCATTGCCACAGCAGCATTCCCAAACCTTGCTCCCCTTCAGGCTTCTCTCTGCATCCATCCCCAGCCCGGCACGGCCGCAGGATCCAGCCGCCACCGCCCGCTATCCCCTCCTCGCCGGGAGCCCTCGTCTGACGCAGGAGGTCAGGCAAGACGATCGTAACAATCCTGCCGCTCTCCAGCACCCGGGATTCAGATCCATGTACTTATATGGCCTGCAGAACGCGGTGGGAGCATGACCAACGTCTGGAAATCCAGATATGACTAGATCCCTTCATTAGTAATTTCTTGTACATGACTTTCTAGACCATGGGGATTTGTTAAATTTGCAGGAGTGTTTCTCACAGTGCCATGGACTGGCTGCTGCCAGCATATATTGGCTCGGATCTGTCAGATCCTGTTGCCTTATATGACCCTCCGTTAATTCAGCTTTTCTTTGTATCCAGCCCTCAGCAGGGAACTCCTCCAGCAGTCCCAGCGTGGATCCTGCTAAAATGGTTCCCCAGTCCTCCTGCCATAAAACAACTGCCCCCTCCAGTGAAAGGGGGATGTGGGGGGTGGAATTCAATGCTCCCCTCCCTCCCTGCTGCCCAGGCCCTCACCAGATGCTTCCTCCATCCCTTCTCCTTTGGTGCCAAGAGAAAACTCAGTGTGCCTGAAAATGCTGCTGGAGGGATTGGACCTTCTCCCCACAGAGACCATGGCATCCCAATGGTGCACCCTGCACTGTGGGGTTAATCATTCGCTGCCTTCAGGGCTGCTGCAGGGCTGGGGGGGACTTTCACCTTCCCAGTGACCTCTTGGAATTTCGACCTTGTTTTATGGGTGCCATAAAGGTTATTTTTTAATCTGTGATCCAGCAGGGTTTCCCCCCTGTCAGCTGTGGGGTCTTTGGTCTGGGGGAGCACTTGGGCATCACTGCTTTTTGTGCCTCATCTGGTTTGGGAGGTGGAAAGGATCACAGGATCGCCTTTTCCCAAGGGAAGGGGATTGTGGTACCCAATCCAAAGGAAGGGGGTGTTGGTTGGCCCCAGGGTTGTGGCAGAGCTGAGGGTGTTGCTGGTAGGGATGTGAGGGTCACAGGGAATCCCAGGAGCGCTGAGAAAGATCCCAAATCCCCAAGTGCTGCCAGAGCAATATTTCCAAGTGGAAAAAGGTTGTGTGTCCAAGGACATCCTGCAGACCCTGCAACTCCCTGTCACCCACTGGCCGAGCCGTGCCATCCCCTCAAGCACCCCATCCCCAGACACTGGATCCAGCAGCCCAGCCCTGCACAGGAGCTTACCCTTGTGTCCCCAGCACCTCCTGACCCAGCAGAGTCCAGCAAGGGACCCTGACCTCCTGATGCCCTGCACTTCTGCCCCTTGCCAGAGACGATGGCCAGGAGAGCATTTACATCCCAAACTTCCCAATGTGCTCTTTGTCCTCCCCAGCAGATCTGGCAGTGCTGGGATGCTCCAGAAGGATGCATCCCTCTGGCATCTTCTTCCTCCTCCTTGCATGAGGTGCTGAGCCATAACCTTGAAGTCTTCCAAGCACTCTGTGTCATAAAAGACTTGATCCACAGCTCTTTTTGATTTTTTTAGCATTTGATTTAGCCACACCTTTAAAAAGCCCCAAACCAAAGCAGGAAGAGGTAGGCTGAGATGCTGTGGGGAGCAGGAGAGGAGCAAGTGGGCAGCACTCACCTCTAGCCACACAGAGAGGAGCCCAATCCCCGCTGACCCAGAGCCAAAATTCTTCTTCAGTTCTGTAAGAGCAGCCCAGCTCCTCCATCACAAGAGCACAACCTGCTCCAAGCACCTCCCTGGGTTTGCATCTCACCCACAATCAACCAAAGAGGTTTCACTGTACCAGGCTGGCTCCTTGAAAATCCCCTTGATGGGCTGGTGTGGTGCTGGAAGGGTCACAAGTGAGGAGTTGTGGGCTGAAATCCCCTTTCTTTGCTTTTTTCTACCAGCAATGAGTGAGGGAGGCATTGCTTGCTTCCCTTGGTCCTGGTGGAGCTGGCAGCTGGCAGCAGCCACGGGAGCTGGGTCAGGCTGTGTCCCTGTATAGGCAGGGGAAGGAGAAATGGGAGCATCCTGCCTACCCATCCCATCCCATCCCATCCCACCCCATCCCCAGCCACCTCAGGGAGAGCAAAGAGCTGAATGGCACCGTGAAGACCCCAGCCCTGCATTTCCTCTGCTGCTGTTGGCCATGGCTTGGGGACAACACAACCCCTCCTCACCCGTCAAAGGCACTGCCTTCAAAGCACCACCTCCTCCTCTCTGTTGCCCCCATTTCCAGCATCTTTGGGTTGAAAAATGGCCGGGGAGGGTTTGGCAGAGGAGCCTCGTGCAGATTATTCAACAATTGTTTCCCATTTTGCGCCCTCGCCTGCCTCATCCTCCAGTAACAATGACGAAGAGCGGCGCGGAGCCAGCACCCGCGGCAGGGGTGTTGAGATCAGGGACAGCACAAAAATATCTCCTCTCTGGAACAAATATTTACCAACCCTTCTGCCTTTTGTTCTTGTGGTTCTCATATATTTTTTTTTTTTAATTTTTTTTTTTCCAGACATTCACTGGCAAAATGTCACACTAAGCAGCAACCCAGAAACTTCGGGGTAGCTGCTTGGCTGCTCTGGGCTTTGTTTTTCTCGCGCGCTAATTGTTAATGAATTTCCAGCCATTTAAGCCAATGCAAACCTGTGAGAAAATGATCTTTTCAGCCCTGACTTTGGAACTTCATGGCGCTTCGCAAAATCCAAGTTGTGGATAAGGAAAACGTGCATCATCCCGCAGGATGGGGTGGCAGCAGTGCTGGAGCCAACCTGGAGTGGAATGTGGCAGAGGCAGAGCAGGAGCTGGGGCAGTCTGAGCTGCCAGCATCACTCCAGGGTTGCAGCAGGGAGGTCCCCATTCCTGGATGGGGATAAGTTCAGCAGGGCTTAGTGCCATGGTACCTCCATCCCCGGCCAGCTCCTCACCAAACTCCTTCTCCCCCATCTGCCCCACCGCAGGTTTTTCTTTTTTCCCTTCAAAATCATAATCCCCCTCATGTCCACTTTTATGGCGGCCAAACAAGAACATGTGGTTATTTTATGGGTGTTGTGTTTAAAGAAGGGAGGGGCAAATCCCTCCTCTTCTGGAACATAAACTTAGATCTTTGGTTAAAAATTAACCATGGCCATAAAACCCCCGATGCAAGAGCAAGCGGAGCTCATCCCAGAAGCTGGGGTGTCACCTCACACCAGTGCCCTGCTGATTGCTGACCACCCTGCCCTCCTGTCCACTCCACGATGGCTGTGGCACCCTCCACCTATCCCCGTCGCCTCCTGCCCCTCTTCCTGGGGCTTTTCCAGGGTGCCCTGCTCCTCTTCTTTGCTCTCTTCGTCACCTATAACGAGCCCTCGACTCAGGTGGAGGATACCAACTTGGCCAACCAGGTCTACAGCACCTTCCCCTTCTTCCAGGACATCCAGGTGATGCTGGTGGTGGGGCTGGGACTCCTGCTGACCTTCCTGCCCCGCTATGGCTTCAGTGCCCTCACCCACAACTTCCTCCTGCTCAACTTCTCCATGCAGTGGGCGCTGGTGCTGCAGGGCCTGCTCCACCACTTCCATGATGGCCAGATCCACCTGGACCTCCACAAACTCCTCATCTCTGAGTTCGCTGCTGTGACAGTGCTCATCTCTGTGGGGGCCATCCTGGGGAGGGCCAGCCCCTGCCAGCTGCTCGTCATGGCCACCTGTGAAATCCCCATCTACCTCGCCAGCGACTGGGTCATTGTCACCTGTCTGGGCGTTCTGGACGTGGGCGGCACCATCACCATCCACGTCTTCTCCTGCTATTTTGGCCTTGGCGTGTCCAAGGCTCTGTTCAGCACAGCGCAGCAGCCGCTGCACCCTAAGGAGACCCCAACACCCAGCTCTGACCTCATGTCCCTGGTGGGGACACTCATCCTCTGGGTTTTCTGGCCCAGCTTCGTGGCTGTCCTCTGCCAACCGGGCGATGCCCAGCACCGGGCCATCCTGAACACCCTCCTGGCCATGAGCGCCAGTGCCATAACCACCGTGGTGGCCTCCAGCCTGCTGGAGAGGGACGGCAAGCTCAGCCCCGGCCACCTGCAGAACGGCAGCCTGGCCGGCGGGGTGGCCATTGGCGTGGTGGCCGACATGGCCATGCCGCCGGTGGCCGCTCTTGCCCGGGGCACCCTCTCAGCCGTGGTGTGTGTCCTGGGCTTCAGGTTCCTCACCCCGCTCCTGGGGAGGAAGCTCACACTCCACGACCAGTGCGGCATCCACAACCTCCACGGCTTGCCCGGCATCCTCGGTGCTGCAGCCAGCGTCGTGGCCATCCTGGTGGCATCCAAGGACACCTCCGGGTCCCAGCCCTCTCAGCTGTCCCCCGTTGGGGGCAATGCCAGCGAGGTGGTGGAGGGACAGTGGGGGGGCCGCGGGGTGGGCGGGCAGGCGCTGTGCCAGGCGGCGGGGCTGGCGGTGGCCGCCGGAGCCTCGCTGCTTGCCGGGCTGCTCACCGGTGCCGTCCTCCGGCTGCCCTGCCTGGCCCGGCCGCCCGAGCGGCTCTGCTTCGATGACTCGCTGTATTTCAAAATCCAGGATCAGGCTGAGAACCTGGGGCCAGACAGCAGCGCTGAGGAAGGAGCCCTGGCTCTGAAGGAGCAGGTTTAGGCAGTGGTGTGTGGACAGCAGCAGGGAGGGCCAGGGAATGTTAACGGCAGGATCTGCAGGCAGGAGGTGCTGCCTGAACTCGCTCCTGCCCCACGCCTGGTTCCGGCTGTCGAGGATGCCGGCATAGCTGGATCAGCACCACAGCAGTGGTCACCTCTCCATCCCCCGACACTGCAGCTGCAACCTCCCTCCCGTGTCCCAGCGGCTCCCAGCATCCATTCATTCCCAGCAGCAGCCAGAGAAACGACCTGCTCAGGGTGTCTCCCCCTGCGTGGTTAATAGCCCCCCACGAACCCAGACGGACACTCTGCCGGGCATTGGCTCTGGCTGCTTCCCTCGCAGCGAGCAGCATCACCCTCCGTGCTCACCCTGACCCTCAGCTCCAGATTCCCCTGTCCACAAGGGCAGCACCTGGAGGAGGCTGCCAGCTCAGGCCACAGCTGCAGGAAAGGAACTCAGTATCCTCTGCCCGGAGCGTGGAACTGCAGCAGCACGGAGACAGCCCCAAGCAAAGGACTTTACAGGGATCTGATAACCTGAGCTGGGCAATTCATCCTCCTGAAGAGTTTGCAAAGGGAAGCGCCAACTCTTTTTACCCCTAGTGCAGCAATGAGGATGCAGCCCAAGCACCACGAGGAGCCTCAGAGAGAGCCAGGATGCAGGAGGCACCCGCAGCCCGCAGCACCCTCATCCCACCCCGAAGCTGGAGCTGGGAAAGCTGCGCCAGCATCCCAGGAAGAGCAGCGGCCCCATCCCATCCCACCACGGGCAGCGAGCCGCTTCCACCCTGCGGAGGACAAAGCCTGCGGTCCATGGTTGGCATGCGGCAAGCTGGGAGCGCGGGGCCGCATCCTGCCCGGAGAGCGAGGGCTGTGATTCACATCCCCCCTGCCATGAATCACGGCTGCCCCTGCGCCCCCACGGATCCCGCTGCTGCCGAGACAATGCGGGCGATGCTCCCGAGGGGATGGAGGCCGCCGAGCCCCCCAGCGCTGGCTGCAGGAGTGGGGGGCTGCCGGCGCGGCTGGGGGTCCCCAACCCCGAGCGGGTGGGAGAGGGGCTGGATCCCTTCTACCCGGTGCAGCCCCAGGCGGAGCCAACACCAAGAGGGAGAGAGGCTGGGGAATTCGCCCTCCAATAATCACAAACAGGCTTGGGGGCCCGGGCGTGTTTGGTTAATTGTTAGAATAAAATATTGCCGAGCTCTGACAAAGAAATCCTGCCCCGCAGCCCGGCGCGGCCGAACAATGGGCCTCGGCACAGGATGCTGCGGGCTGAGCAGAGGGGCCAGGGGCCTTAGGGGCGGGAGACAGCTCGGTTCCCCCTTCCCCAGACGAGCCCCAGAAGCTCCCCATCTTCTTGGCAGCTCGGTGTGGATGTGCCCCATGATGGTGTGGAGCCATCGGAGCGGGGACCGGCCCGGCCCCTCAGCCCGGCTCCCGCTGGGTGCCGAGAGCCGCCGGGACCGGGAACCGGCCCGGGGAGCCGCGGTACCATCGGGGCCGGGTCGGCAGCACCGTGAGAGACGGCGCTGCCGCTGAGCCCGGCATGCCAGGCCCGCTGGTTCCAGCGGCAGCTCCGGAACGGGCAGGAGGGGTCGGCGGCACCGGGGGTACCGGGCATCCTGTGAGGAAGCAGCCCTGGAAGGGGGCTGAACGCACAGGGGTGTAGGCAGGTGTGATCACACACACGTGTGTGCACAGCCCTGCACACACTCACAATACCCCAGGAATGTGCCCAGACACACATGTACACACACATTTACACACACACGTACACACACAAACACATGTATACACGCATAAACACACATACATGTACACACACATACATGTACACACACATACATGTACACCCTCATACACACACACGTACACACAAGCACAGACCTATCCATGTACACACATCCCAGCACTCACTCACACCCACATGCAGGCACAGCCCCGAGGCTGCGAACCTCCTGCTGCCGGAGACAGTGGAGCAGCCGCTTTCCAGCATCTCCCAGCCCTTCCCAGCGAGGATGAGGATGCAGGCTCCCGCTGAGCAGCCCGCGGCACCCAGTAGGGGAGCAAGCGATGAGGGCGCAGGGAGGGAGCACACCCGGAGCTGGGCCTGGGCACACCCCGCCTCCCGGCTGGCATGTCCTGGCACGGGCACCCCGGCACGCCGTGGCACAATCTGGTCGGCAGATGCTCCAAAAACCAGCAAGAGACCTAAGAAATGATGAGGGGTTAGCACTTTCCCACTGCCTAGAGCAGCTTAGGTGCACGGTGACCCTCGGCCAGGGGTGCTGAGACCCACCTGGGTCAGGGCACGGTTCCATCAGCCGCAGTCCCGGCCGTCCCTCCTCCCTGACACCCACTGTTCTGCCTCTGGGTGCGCTGCCCAGAGCTCCCCGCTCCTCCAAACCAGTTGTTCTCCAAATGATGGAGCAGTCGGAGATTTTGCAGAGCCTCCAGCGTTTATCACACTGTAAATCTGGGCTTTCAGCAGCTTCACGAAGCTGCGGGGAGATGGGAGAGAACAAAATTCTGTTCTTCTCCATCAGACACAGCCTGTGTATGCCAGGGCTGCCAGGGGTCGGGCCCCCAGCCCCACTGCAAAGGGAGTGAGGATTGAAGCAGAGGGCTTATGTGGGCAAGGGTCCCCCAGAGCCAAGAGGGGCTGCTGGCACCTCAAGATGGTGATGGCTTGGGCACAGCGGCATTTCAGTGGGACAGTGGTGGTGAGGAGGGCTGAAATGAGCCTCTGTGGAACCACAGCAGCCCCTGTCCCCCAGGCATGGTCCCCCTGTGTGAACCCCTGGCAAAGCTCCCCACGCAGAGTTCCTGGGCATGGTACTGTGGTGTGGACCCCCAGCACAGCACAGCGCCTGGGCATTGACCCCTGTCTGTGCCCTAGGCACGGTACCCCGCTCTGATCCCCCACCAGAACAGTGCCCCGCCTTCTGCTGCTGCCTCTGAGCTTAGCCCCGAGCTGGGTTGGGATGCAGCCCGCTGGGCCTGGCAAGGAGCACCAGCCCCGATCCTCGCCCCATCCCTGTCCCCGCAGCCCCTCCACCAACCCCCATCTCCCAGCGGGACTCTGCTGTGATTGCAAAACAAGCAGGGAGGGGAGGAAGCCGAGATTGTGCTGCTCGCACAGTGCTCGGATGCATCTGGCAAAGCGACGCCGGCGGCGCAGGGCACAAAGCGGGGCTGTGGGCACGGCCAGGCGCCCCCAGCCCGGCCAGGAGCCCCCAGCCCCTGCATCCCCTCAGCTCTAACACCCGTGTGCAGCCCTTGCCACAGCCCTGCGGCCCCAGTGTGGAGGGGCTCGCACAGGGACACACAGGGACCCCGGGGGAGGCAGGGGCTGGCCGGGCACTGAGCTGCTGCCAAGTGCCTGGCACAGCACGGCGGGGCTGGAGGGGCCATGGCAGCAGCTGGAGCCGCACCAGAGCGGCCCCCCCAGAGCAGCCGGGAGCGTGTGGTGCTGCCCTCGAAGGAAATGCGCTCACTCCCATGTGCTGCACACTTGGTTCGCCTTGCTGCTATTTTTATTTGACTTTTCAGGGCCTGTTTCCTTTTTCCGGCTGTTTTTGCTGTGATTCCACCATCACTTCGACCTCGTTTTTCCCCCTCCCTCCCTGTTGCTTCTTCCTTCACTCTTTCCTTCCTTTCCATGCACTCATTCCCACTGCTGCACCAGGCTCCCAGCTCGGCAGCAGCTGCCTGTGAGGGAAGGGCAGTAAAGGGAGGTGATTTTTGCTCTGGGTTATCTGGGAAGGTGCTGACGGCTCACTGGAAGGGGGGGACTTTGCTCCAGCCCTGATAAAGAAAAGGTTGTGAGTCACCCTGTCCTGAGCCACCGTCCCAATCCTGTTGGAGCATGAACTATCAGGTCCTGCCGTGGCCCCCGGCCTCATCCCTGGCATATCAGGCCTCAGTAGGGCTGTTTTGGGCTGCTAGTGGGTTGTGGAGGAACGGTGGTTGGGAGAAGGCAGAAGGAATAAGGGAAAAACCTAGGAACTAAACCAGTGCAAAACCTCCTGTGGGAGCAGCAGAAAGGGCAGTGCTCGCTCCTGAGAGGAGGATGGAGCTGAGAGGAAGGAGCTCAGGCATTATGGGGCCAGTCGGGGAGGAGCATGGCACCGGGAGGGCTCTGGCATTGGGACGCGCTGAGCTGTGGCTCCCTGGCCGGCCCCTGGTGCCAGCCTGCCCCGTGCCAGGCAGGCAGCACCTTCCAGAGACCCCACAGGAGAAGCAGTCCCAGGCTGCACCCCCTGTTCTGACCCCCGAACCAAGGTCCCTGTCCTGCCCCGTCAAATCAACCGGTCCTGCTGCACCCTGCTACACCCCAGGGACTCTGATGTGCCCAGGGCAGGGAGGGCTCTCCCCCACCCACTCCTGGTTATGAAGCCCTTCCAGCTCCTCCCAGCCCAGTTCCCAGAGGCAGGGGGTGGGCAAGGACCCCTGAGCATCCCTTGCCGTCCCCTCTCCGAATCCCCCCTTCCCAGTTTGAAACCCCAGAAACTCCTCGGGAAATCCACCCCCCACCTCCTCCGGGGCATTGGGGGGGAACGGGGGGTATCCCACTCATGGCAGCGCTCGTTGCCCCCCTGGCCACGGCCCTGCCCGGCCCGGGGCCGGTGCCGAGGCTCCGTGGGGACGAGGGCCGGCGGCGCTGGTGCGGCCATGGGGACACACGGCGGGGGCAGTGCCCGGCTCCGCTCAGCGCGCACAGCCCGCTGCTGCCATCTCGTGTCCTCCACAGCCGTCCCCGCTCAGGGCTGGGACAGCATCCACAAGGGCGGAGAGCCTGGGGAAACTGAGGCAGGGACACACTGCAGGCCCTCCTGGCTGTTGTTTCAGTGAAAATGTTCTTCCAAAAAAGCGGCTCCTGGTTTCCATGGCCCACACACCTGGGACGCAGATAGAGCGAGCAGAGGCCGGATGCCACTGTGCCCTCTACTGCTGTGGGCTTCTGCCTGCGTTTCCAGGGGCCCGGCACCCTGGCCAGACCCTGCACTGTGCCAGCTCCAGTCACAGCACAAGAGCCCCTGGATCACCAGATAAAGCACCCAAAGTACTTCCAGGGAAGGAGAGGTTTTATTTCTGGCTTCCCAGAGGCTGTTTGCCACCCAACAGAGCAGTGGAGACCACAGACAGGGTGCTGGCAGAGCACAGTGACAAGGGAAGATTCTCTTCACCTCACCTCACCCCCCACCATTCCCTCCCTGCTGGGGCAAGCTGCCAAACTGTCACCGAGGCTGAGCCTTGGCCTCAAGCCCCCACATCTGCCTGGGATTTTTGGATACCAGAACTCCCCAGGCTTCCCCAGGTGCCCAGTGATGTACCTTTACTTCCCTGTCCACTGTGGGTGCCCGGCTGCTCTGCATATCCCAGCAGTGCCTCAGGGACTCGTGTCCCCATCCACAGCCCTAATAACCTCAGAGCCTTGCGGATGCACTATGGCCTCACTTCCAGCAGAGCCCCCACAGCCATGGCCCCACATGTGCTCTTTCTGCCCCAAAATACACCCATTGTCCTCAAGAGAGGAGCAGGTGCTGCAGGGCCAGGAGCAACCATGAATCCACACCTCACCTTCTATTTTCCGTTCTTTCCCTTCTCCTTCCCAGTGTTTCTGGTGTTCCAGGTTTCTGCCGCAGCCATCCCACAGCAAACCAACCTGCCAGCCCCAGCCACGGGTGGTGGATCCGGTCCCTGGGCACCACTCGGAGCAGGAGGATGAATTCAGCTTGGGCATCTGCTGGCAGCAGCCGCTCTGCCCTCAAGGCTGAGTTTGTCCCGGGTTCCCAAACAGCCCAAACAGTTCCCGCTGGCAGCGCCGGTGCTGGAGCAGCACATCCCCCCGGCGTGCGGCGAGGGCGTCACTACAAGTCCCAGGGTGCTCGGCGGGGTGCGTGCAGGGCATTGAGCTTCTCCCAGCAGGTCGCCAGCCTCTCCACCTTCCTGCCGATCTCCCGCAGCTGCTTCCTCCTGCGGCCGGGAGCCCCGCGCCGCGGCGGTGCCGGGGCGCTGCGCGGTGCGCTCTGCGGTGCGTGTGCCGGGGGAGCGAGCAGAAATCCCCCCACACATCACAGAGACATTAGTCAGGGGGAAAAAGCCACCACACACACGCTCTGCATGGCTGAGGCGGCCAAACTGCTGATGGCCGTGGCAAGGACATGGTCTCGGGTCCCCAAGAGTCCCCAAAGGTGGCTGTGTCTGTCTGAGCTGGCGGTGTGCACCCCACAGCACACCCGCGGACACCAGATCAGATCTCCAGAGCAGCAGCAGCTCCACCCCACAGCAGCCCCAGGCAGGGTTGTCCCCAGCCAATGTCCCCGGCAGTGGTAGGGAGGACAGTCCCAGCACCGTGCCAGGGTTGGGCAGAGCTGGGAGCTGGCTCTCCACTGCCCTCGGTTTTCCCTGCTGCTTGATGAATTGCTGGTGCTGCCATAGGGATCTTCCTGGATGGGGTTTCCCCAGCAGAGCCACGGAGATGCCAGAGGAACCCAGACCAGCCCTCAGGGGAGAAATCCCAATTCTTCCCTTGAGCCCACAGGAGTAAGAGCAGGACAGGGTAAATGCACCCCCAGGGTGAGCATCCCACCAGGACAAGGCCCTGTGCTCCTCCCCACACTGCCACAACTGAACTTCCCTCCCTTGGTTATTCTGAAGCCCCCAGGGATGGATGTGCCATCAGCATTCCCCAGATCCAGGCAGAGCCTGGAGACTCCTCATGGGCAGCCAGGGGAGCACAAAACAAGGCAAGGTCTGCCCACAGCGCTGGGAACACTGTGTGGCTGGGAAGCAGAGCGCTTCCTACCTTGCTGATTTTCCTGCAGTTCTCCCGGAGCACGAAGTTGGTGTTCCTGGCCACCCTCCAGACCGCCAGCTCCTCGGGGCCCCGCAGGGTGCCGGCCCCCACCTCCGGCAGGGACATGCTGATGTTGTAGATGGACAGCAGGATCTTCTGGTCCTGCACAGGAGAAGCACAAGGCCCAGGCAGGGAGGGAGGTTTTGTGACTCCCTGGGGGCTCAGCTCACACAATGCCCCAGCCCTGGGTCCCTCCGTGCTCACCTTGTCCGAACGACAAGCGGGCCCAGCCCTCTCACTCCTGTACACCGACCCAGTCAGGTTCCTCTGGAGAAATAAAGCAAGAAGATCCAGCACCTCACAGGATCAGTGCCTCCCACTTGGAGCAAGGATCCCCCATTTAAACACCACCCTCCCCCCAACGCTGCTGGCAAAGCAGCCAGCTCCATATTAAGCTTCCCTCCCCACATCCCGCAGCAGGGCTGCATCCAGCCCAGCAGCATTCCCAGAGCCAGGGCTGGCAGGGCCCTGCCTCGGCTCACCAGGTTCTGGATCTCATGGAAGATGACGGCGCGGTACTGCCGGAGGATTTTGGCGATGCTGCACCTCCTGCCTCTGCTCAGCACGGCCACGAGCAGGAGCAGCAGAACAGCACAGGAGAGTGCCCGGGGGAAAATCTGCCAGGGAAGGGCTCAGAGTCAGCTGGGGATTCAGGAATGTTCCCATGGGCTCTGCCTTCAACCCCTACTCAGAAGCTCCATTGGACCTGTACCTGAAGATGCAACATGATGGAGGAGCCTCAACTGCCTCTTATCTCAAAGCATCCTCACAGATGAGCCATCTCCCCTTGGAGCTAAGCCCTTGGGAAACTGCTCCAGCTTCAGCCCAGCCCGGCAGCGCTGCCCACGGCACACACAGAGCTCTCTCTCATGCCAGCAGGTGGGTTCTTGGCACAGAGCTGCCAGCGACCTGTGCCACTTTATGGGGCTCAGCCCTGAGCTCTCTGCCCCAGCATGGTTCCACTAGAACCCCACTTTGTGTCGTTTCAAAGCCAGAGAACCTCAAGTGCCAAAACCCAAGGGGAGCAGAGAGGGAGGTGCTGGGCTCCTTGGAGAGGAGCTGAAGGCAGGAATTGCCTGGTCCCCACCAGCAACATCCACACATCAGCCCAAACAGATCTGAACACCCTCAAAAGGATGCTCCCACACCTCTTCTGCATGGATGGAACTAATACAGCTTTTTTCCAGCTTCCTCATAGCTCATGCTCATCCCAGGCTCAGGGCCCTCACCACAGAAGTGGCACAAGCACCTGCTCTCACCAGCACATCCCAGCTGCTTCTGAGCCTCCAGGCTCCAAAACTTTCCAACAGCCCCATGCTGGCCCCTGCAGAGCGGGGAACCCCAAGTGCTGACACCTGAGCTGGCAGAGGGGCACAGGGAGGGGGTGGATGGACCCTCCGAGGCAGGGATGAATCTCACAGCTTTGAAGAAAAGCCAGCACAAGCTCAAGTGACCAGGATTGGGGATATTTGAGCAGCCCAGCAGCAGCAGAGTGAGGATGGGGAGCTCAAAATTTGTGCCAGGAAAGGAACCCAACAGCTCAACACATCTCCACATTGCTGAGCAATGGCACAGGCCTGGGGCCCCATCCTGGCATTTCTATCATTTCACATTTTCAGGAAGTCTCCCCCAGACACACCCCCCTCCCAAACAACCCTCGTGCCGCAGGTGTCAGGTCTGGGCAGGCAGAGAGCAGCTCAGCTCCTTCCAACAATGCAACCCCTGCGCCACAGCCAAAGCAGGAGCGAGGGGGAAGGGGCCACAGCTCTGCCTGCAGCTCGTGCCTGCTGCTCCCCACCTCAGCTCAGGGGTCACTGCCTTCCCCAGCACATCTGCACTTGCTCTTCTGCTCCAAGAAGCCAGAATGAAGAATTTCCCTCATTGAATTCCAAGCCCAGGCACACTCCATCTGTCCTCTTTGGTGAGAATCTGAGGGGTTTGTTTGTAAAACCTGCACCTGCTCTGTGCTCCCTACTCAATCCTGAGCTGGACCCGGCTCCAAAAGGATGAGGAAGCCTTTTCCCACCCTCTTGCAGCTCAATGGGAGTGATGGAGACTTAACATGAGGCAAAATTCAACACAACACAGTTCTGGGAACACACAGACACAACTGTCACCTCAGAACACAGGCATATGCAGAGAGGAGCAAATCCAGGTATAAGCAGTAGAAATCCCACCAGGCTCTTCAGCATCCTTAATCACTGCACACCTTCCAGTAGAGCTGTTCTGAGCTCTGTCTGGGAGCTGGGAAGGGCAGGGAAGAGCCTCATTGTGCTGCTGCCTCTGCTCCCTGCAAACCACTGAGAGATCTTGCCCCAGAGGTGATTGAGCAGAGAGCCAAGGGTATAATCCCCAGGGACATCAAAGGAGAGCACTGCTTCCATGAGGACACCCTGATCAAAGTCTAAGGGTTACTCTCCAGAAGTCTCCTCTGCCAGGAAGGCAAGGCTGTGCAATTTTACCATGAAAATGGGAATTACTTCCCTGAAGTGGTTTAATAAACAATTGGGACCCAGTTTCAGGAGAAAGCACTCCACTTCCAGCATTCCAAGACAGCCAAGCCTGGGCTCAGTGCTCAGCCCAGAAGGAAGTGCACAGTAGTCCAGGGAACAGCCAGGGCAGGAGGTCAGCAGGTGCTGTAGGTGCTTCCCCCCCCATCATGGAAATCAGGGAAGCAGCAGTGACAAAAGAGGGATGCAGGGAGACTGAGATGGCAAATCCTGCTTTGACCTCTCCCCCTTCAGGATGGAGGAGAACAAGTTCAGTACCTCATATAGGGTTATTCCTTCTGCCTTCGCCCCATCCCACAGCAACAAGCCACAGGCAGGTGGCACACCCCTTCCTAGGGGAGAGCTGGCAGTGAAGGAGCAGCCTTGGGAAGCGCGGGTGCAGGACAGGCACAGCTAATCTCATCCTCACTCTAATCCTCCAGCAAATACGAGGAGATAAGGGGAATCACCATTGTTGATAGAGCAGCTCCTGCTGACATTCCTGCCAGTTCCAGCCAACAGGGCAGCATGGGGCAATTCCTGCTGCCAGCCTGGGAACCCTACAGGGGTCACCAGGTCCTTCCAGCCAGACGGAATCTGTCCCTGATCCCTTCTACCCAAAGGGACCCTGTCACCACCCAGAGCCCCAAGGCAGGGACAGACCCTCCCTTCTCTCCCTCAGGACCAGCCCCATCCGAGCCCCATCCCAGTGAGGTCCAAGCCTCATCCAAGCCCCATCCCAGTGAGGTCCAAGCCTCATCCCAAACATAGCAGCCTGATCCCAGCTGGACCAGCTTCCCCGGCCAGATCAGAGCCCCTTCCTCACGGCCTCCCAGCTCTGTCCCATCGCGACCTTTCTAAGGATCCAAGTACCATTTGGACCCAGCCCAGCCTCATTCCAATCACTCCAGGCCCTTTCCCAAGGGGTCCGGCTCCATCCCGACCGGTCCAAGCCTCATTTCAGAAGAACCAGTCACCTCCCGATGGGTCCCAAGTCCCACCGCGGGTGCTGCAAGTCCCACTCCGGCCGAGCCGACCCCATCCCGGCAGAGCGGCGGGCTCCAGTCTGTCAGTGGGCTCCAGGGAGGGGTGTCCTGGAGAAGAGGAGGGGAATCCCGGGGGGAAGGGGGTGTCCCGGAGCACTCACCATGGAGCTCCTGCGGCGGCCCCGGGGAGCCCGGTCCGGCCCCGTCCCGCTGCGCCGGGGCCCGCGGTTTGAACTTGGCTCCACGGTGGGAGGGGACGGGCCCAGCCCCGGCCCCCGCGGGGGAG
>VYXF01006774.1:167884-193805 GCA_013397295.1 Polioptila caerulea | reverse complement strand
GAGGAGCGCGTCGTGCCCGGGTCCCGCTCCCGGGGCAGCGGGGCCGGGTGCGAGAGGGTGTCCCAGCCCCGGAGGGGCCGGCAGGGCAGGGCAGCAACCCCTGCTCGCACCCACCCGGGGATCCCAACCCACGCTCCCTGTCCCGGAGCTGCACGCTGTGCTTGCAAACCCCCGCAGTTTCGATTTCTGTTGGCGTGCGGAGATTGTTTCACTCTGGATTCACAGACGGCACTGGGTGAACGCTGACACCGGCACCAACCCATGGCAAAAGTGGCTGTCCAGGGTGGGACCCCCAAAATATCAACACGAGGAGTGTCCTCGTGCTTCCAACCAAAGCCCCTCTCCTCCTTCCCCTTTGGACCTCATCTCCAGCCCAGGCACAGGAATTGCCCTGACTCAATTCGTACCAATTTTGGGAAAAACTGAACTGACAGCAACAAGGCTCTGCTGAGGAGCCGAATGTGGGTGATTGAGTAAGAAATAGAACAAATGGTGAATAATCCAGCTCTGCTCAGCTTGGTGAGAACCTTCCTCCCCAGGAAGTGGGACCCACAGCACACTGCAGCATTCCACTGGGACAGGACCCATATAACTTCTTTATTGAGCTCTATATATATAGCTAAAATTCATGGGTGCCATAATCCATTTAAAAACCACCAAGACATCTACAAACATTAAAAGGCTCTTAGATTGATGATCCCTTTTAAGTAAGAAAAAAATAATCCCCAAGTTAAGGAATGTAGTCCTAAGGAAAGGGAAGCTGCAGGTACCAGGAGCAGGTGGCCAAAGGAGCCTGACACTGTGAGAAGGTTGCACAAGGCCCCTTCCTTGGGGCTTCACATCCCAAAAATTCCTTGCAAGATGTGCTGCCACCCAAGCAAGGGGCAAGGGTAGCATGAGGATCCCTTCAGTGGGTTGCACCTGTGTTATCTGGCTCAAAGGAAGCTCCCAGCACAAATCAGGAATCTCTCCAGGAGGAAAAGCCATACCACTGCAATTCCCACTTCCCTTTCCCAATTCTGCAGCCACCAACACCACAGCACCCCTGGGCAGAAGGATTTATGCATCACAGGCACCCAGCTTTCCCCAGAACATCACAATAACAGGAATCAGAATGCCACATTCCCTGCCCAGAAAAGCAGGGTATTGCCCCCCATGTAAGCACAAGAGACTGAAGGACAGTACACATTGAAAACTACTTTTAAACTTGTTTTCATCCTGCAGCTTCAGCCTCAGTCTTGAATCCTTGTCCAGCCAGGTTCCCTTGCTATGTCTACCCTCTCCTTCAAACATAATCTCCATTCCCCTTCCCAAACTCTTCCACTCTCTCTGAGACCACTCACCTGAAGGATGCCAGCAATGACACAAAATCTCTGAGCAATTCCTCAACTCCCAATGCCTCTCACTCACCTTTGGGAAACTACAATTCCACAGGACATCCATGATCTACACCCTTTCATCAGCTATTCCAGAGAATGCACAAGTTTCCACTATGAACCCAAAGAAAAAAAGGCATTTGCTTCCAGACCAACCGTTTCTGCTCCAGTTTTAAAAGATTCGTTTTGGGCTTCTCATCCGTTTTGGCAAGAGGCTGCAGCCCAGCTTGGTGCAGCCACCACTGGCAGGCACCTTCCCAGAGTGGTGGGAGCCTGATAAGTCCAAAGGTTTCTGCTATCAGACCCACTCTTCCCAGTCAGAATCAAAGGGCAAGACCACACACGAAGACAACAGAAGGAAACAAAGAAAGAAGCTGTATTTTAAACATATTCTCCTACAAGTAAGAAGGGAGTTTCTCCTCCAACTAAATACATGGGATAACGCACATCCACAGACCTGGATACAGCTGCTATAGCCTCAGGTGAAAGACAGCACAGTTTCTCATTCTATGATCACAAGAAAGTCAGGAGGTTGGGGTAAAAATAGTACACATCACAAGTGTAGAAAATTGAAGACAGTGTACAAAGGGTCCCAAATACAAAGCTTTCCCTCTCTTGAGTTTGCTTTTTTCTATCTGCACTTGGAGGGAGCCATCCCAAACCTCCCAGCCACAGGCAGTCACAGCTGTGTAACAGCACAGTCTCCCAACAACTCTAAATAAAGGTTCTTCCTTCAAAAGAGATTTCAGGGATTGCTGAGTTTTGCCTTGTTACTTTAAACCACCACTGTGCTTAATGAACTCAGATACCGAAAAGAATAAGCTTTACTATATACATTCAAAAATTGAGGAAAAGTTCTCTAAAAATATGCTTTTGAATTTGACAAATGCTTCAGCTGCTGAGGTTGGAGGAACACCTCCAAGCTGTGCAGCAGCTTGTTAGCAGAGACCAAACTAAACCACCTAAAGAAGAGGAGCCAGCCCAGACCTTTCCCTGTACTGCTGGGCTGCTCCCAAAACTCCACCCCTCTCCTTCAAGGACACTCAGCATATTCCAACTGCAACAACCCAGATCTACTGATCAGGAACCAACATCAGATGGGCCAAACACTAAGGGGGACAGGGAACACATGCCAGGGCCGAGAACAGAGGGACTGCCACAGGTCAGAATCCATACAAGCACTAATTAAAGCTTGTGTTTGCAGGGGGGAATCAGGAATCAACACGGAAATGCCAACAGAGCCTCACAAGACTGCTCCTGTCTTCTATGTGACCAGCTACAATGTTCCCAAGTGCTGCAGAAGCTGATGGCCTTGCTGGGGAAAGAAGGAAGCAGCTTTTCCTCTTGGGAGAAAGCTCCTTCCTTTCATCATCCATGTCCTGTCCTTCAAAAGCTGTGCCACTGAAAGGGCAAATGCACCACGAGCAGATTAAGTCCTATAGGAACCTCTGAGGCAGCTGAGGCCAGCACACTCTAGAAGGTATTCTTCAGCTTGGCTGCCACAAGCACAAGAATCTCTCCAATCTTTTTCTGCCAGTTCTCTATGTCCTTGGAGACATCACACCAGAGCTCTCCGTGGCGAGGTTCCGCATTCTCACAGCGCTTCCTCACCTCTTCTTGTTGTTCCTACAGGGAAGAGAAATGACAGTTTGTCCTGGTTTGTTCCAGAACACAGCCAAAAATTGAGCCCTCCCTGATTCAAACACTCTTTTGAAGATTATGGTGGGGCTTGGGGTCTGTTATTCTCAAAGGAAGTCCAAGTCAAAACTCAGAAGCAGCAAATCTCCTGCCTGGCTGAACAAACTGCCTGAGCTGCAGGTAAGCAAGTTTTGGCTATTGCAGAGAAGCTGCAGCAGAAACTTCCTGTGCATTACCACCTGCAGGAGCTGTGTCAAGTGAAAGGTCTCTCTGAAGTCAGAAGATAAACACTCCCATCATTTCAGTAGTATCAGCAGTAAAAACTGCTGTAAGAGATTAGAACTGGCTGTTCCTCTGTGTTCACGTGCAACCTGTACTCAACACTTGGGAAGAAACAGCCCCAGTTACACAAACCCAGCACCACAATTCCAGCACAATCCCCTCTGAGCAAGCTTGAGTTTTACAGGAGGAAGATTGATTTCAGAGATTTTTGCATGAGCCAGCAGGACTGTGGACAGCAAAGCAGCCTGAAACGCAGCTCAGCTAATGACAGCACCTTTCAAAAGCCACCACGGGCCTGTTCATGCTCATCCATGACCAGCTGTGACAGCCAGCCTCCCCTGTGACCACACAGGCAGGAGCAGGGGCAGCCTGCTCAGCCCAGCACTGCAGCAACGCCAGGAAAGGGCAACCCCTGCCAGGCAGGGATTGCTGCTGCCTCCCCTGTTCCCAGGCACACACTCACCTCCGTGCCATGCTGGAGCTCAAATTTGTAGAAGAAGGCCCAGGCATCCCCCAGGTCAGAGTCTATCTTCACTGTGCGGTGGAACCACTCTCTGGCCTTGGTTATTTTACGCTCGCTCCAGAACAGCCTGGTGGGAAAGGCAGAGGGGAGTTGACAAACACTTCAGAGGAAGATGCCAACCCACAAGAGCTCCAGCTTAGAGGCTCTGCAGGTGTTCCAATCCTTTGCTCTCCCAGGTAATAAACAGTAGATTTTTAGGCAAGTTGCAGATCATCCTGCCCCTGGGAAGGGGAGGGAGTGAGAGGACTGATAAGAACATCCAGCACTTCCTCTTCACTGCCCCACAGTGAGGCAGGATAAGGCAGAGGATAACTTAGCCCCAGGCACAGCCTGACTCTGCTGAGAAGGAAAGCATTACTGAGCTCAGTCTTTGCTGCCTCAATTGCTTTAATTTTGCTCTTCCAGACTTGGTGAGGAAGAGACAGGATTACATGCCTACATCTATTCCCACTCCTTTAATTTCTTTATTTTTCAAGTCAATTTTAGCATTTAATAATTAAATAACTTCTAAAAGCAGGTAAAAGGCTGCTGTATGGTCACATGCTCACACTTACAAAGCCTGCTGGAGTGGAGTAGACCTGCCTTGTCAGCCCCACTTTCCAAGGAAAAACAAGTGTGGAAACTTCTGCACTCAAACTTCAGCCTGGCACAGCCCCACTGCTACCATTTCATCCAGGCCCTGGTCAATGCTGAAATTTCTCCCCAGTAATGAACCTGCTGAGTCAAGAGTCTCTTGGTTTCACTCCTCTGCATTAAAGAGTTCATTTGAGCTATAAAGTCTTTATCAAATCAGCCACCCCTCATAAAGAGCTTAGCCTGTCATAAAATTATACAGCTTATGTGATTGTTTTTAAGCCCTTTAATACTCTTGATTGTTCTGTGTTAAATAAACTGTGATTTACTAGAGCATGAACAATGATAGCAGAGGTTTAACACCTGCAAGTAGTGGCCATTTTCAGCAACATATTTAACAAAAGTTTGTCAGAGGTGTGTGACACTCTGTACCTACAGAGGCAAGTCCTGATGGGTGGTGGAAGCTGTTTATGTTGGGATTAGCTGTTAAACAGCCTGAGGTTGCACCAGAAGGGGCCTGGGAGCAGTTGCCATAAAGCAAAAGTTAACATTTTTCTCACTTGCTGCTAAAGCTGAACAAGTCAGCTGTCAGGATCTGGCAGAACCCAGTGTTGCAGTCACTGGAGTGTATCCTACAGTTTTCTTTGGCTTATAAAGTACAGTTGTGAAAGAATTGGGCAACTTCAAGCAAAATGTCTCCTGTATTAACGAGGCTTGCTATTCACAAAGGGAGAATACAAAACAAAGTAAGTTTGTTTCAGTCACAGTTGCTGTAAGACTGTTCACACATCAGAGCAGGATGTGGCACAAGTCAATTCTAACAGTGGGTTTTCAGCACTGGAATCCTCACAACTCAATCTGGAAAAGAGAATTCCTAGTAGATTATCTTCCCATTTCAGAGAAGCAAACTACAGAATGGCTCGTGGTTTGCATTCTGGGAAAGGGCACAGCTGAAGAACACTGACACAGGAGACAATCAGGAGCAGAATATCTAGCTCAGAATCTAGGACAGAGAGAACAGATGAAAACTGCACATTCAGTCACACAAAACTTGAAAAATAACCAACAAAAAAAGTCCCTATTTTCACAGATATTTAAAACATATCCTGAATCACTTAATAAAGCCTAGTTCACCTGACAGCACAGTGAAATCCTCTTCAAGGGACAGAAAGAAAGCAGCTTGCAGGGTGCCAATACCCGGCACTGGCAAAGGGCTTTGCTGCCTGTGCAAGTCCCAGACCCACCAGAGCAGCTCGAGGGCAGGCTGACATTCCCCACTTGGAATCAAGGGAGAGATTTGCACAGTTACTAGGAGACAGCTGGAGAGCTGTTCCTTGCTTTGGGACTTATTAGAGCTGCTGCAGCCAGAATCACATGGCTGTGCTGGAGTGCAGTGCTCCATCCTGGAAGCAGCCACACACAGACACGGATAATTTTACTGCATCAAGCACAGGAACTCACTTGGCCACAGCCAGCAGGACATGTGGGTCATGTTCACACTTCTTGAGAGCATCCACACTCTTGGTCTTTCGTTGCGGTCGCGCTTCAAGGAAAATTGCTTCTGACCACAGGATTCCTTAATCAAATCAAGTAGGAAGATTGTTTAGTGTTATTTTGAGGTTAACCCTCCCCATCCTGACATCAGGCTAGTGCTCTGCAACACAAGCAGCAGTACAAGCCCCACCCTGGTGGTTATTCACCCCCAACCTCATCCCAGATCACTCCTCCCACATGGATACTTCCTTCAGTACTCTGAATTTTTAGCTACTGTGTGCACCACGTTGGAGATTCAGCTCTGGGGGTTTCTGTACCACAATTCCTGCAGCTCCAGCACTGCCTAACCCAGAGCTCAGGCTTTTCAGATGAGAAACTGCAAACTCTGGGACAGAGAGGCAAACCAGTATTTCCAAAAGGAAAGGTATCTGTCTGTTTGAACAGGCAACTGCAGTGGCAGAAGTGCAAAGTACAGTCTGGGAGCATTTTCAAGGGTGCTGGAGAGCACCACAGTCTTATTGATGCTGGCTCCACACACACTGATGAAGGACAGAGTAGATCCAGGAAAGCTGGGTTTAATCCCTAGCTCCTCTCACTGCCAAAATCAAGGAAGGAAATATGCTCAGGGGAGCATGAAATCTGCAGTTTCTCATGTCAGCCAGGCACACCTGATCACTTCAAAGCAAAGCCTGAGAGCTGGTGTCTGCCAGGACTCCATCAAAGAGCTCTCGCTTCCCATAAACAGCACCACGGGAACACACACGAGCTTTGATAACTGCAGGGACAGACAGGAGAGAGACTCCCTTCTTCTTGCTCTTTATATATAGGATCACCAACACCATAATATTTCTATTCTATTCTTTGTGCAGCCTGCCACTCACCAGGAATCAATTTAGCAACTGATGGACCAAAAGCTCTGGTTTACGTGACTGCAGGTGGCCAAAGAGCCAAGGCCTGCGGGCTTTGATTATGGTTTGTTGAGGTCTAAGATAGAGTTGGAAGCAATTGTTTAAACAAAAACTGAGATCCTGCTGCCCATTTCCATAGCAACAGGCAGATCTGTAAAACAGCCTGTGGTGGCAAGCACTCATTAGGTCAGTCACAAAAACAAAGCAGGATTTTGGGTGGTGGTGCTTTGGTGACCCACTCGCATGGAGAGTACCTTGCAATCAGTTTATCATGTCATTGAAGTCACTTAATTCCCTATTATTTTACTGAGACTTAAACAGCCACCAATTAAACACCTTTCAAAACCTAGCCTGAAGGCAAGTCAAGCCTTGCCCTGCAGTAAGTTACTACAATTTGTAGTTATGTGCCATCCTCTCTCCAAAGACGTCAACATGTTTAAATAATTAAGTCTTCCTGTGATTCTGCCCCAAAATAGCAATGTGTTAGGCACTTTATCCTCCCATCCCAAGAGGCAAATGTTTCCACTGCTGGTCAGAACTAACTGGCTTCCATCATACGACCTCTTAGCCTTTTCCTACATGAGCTAAAATAATCAAAAACCAGGACTGAACATTTATGGTTCATGAACCCCTAATCATGACTGCAGTGGAAATTTGCTGCCAGCACAAGTCATTAAACTCACAGTGGTACAACCAGTGCAGGCAAACCAACAACTGGGAATCTCCTAAGGCCAGCTCTTACTCCAGAGGCACAGGGAAAGCACCATTCTCTTTCCACTGAACTTCCTAACCACAAATACTGAAGTGTCTTTCTTTCATTTTAAACCTTGTCAGACTCCTACCAGCTTCTGAGAAAAGCCCACCCATATCCAAGGTGTTTGCAGGAAGCCTGGGGACAAACTGTGGACCACACATCCAGTAATATACTGGACACTGCAGAAAAATGGAACAACACCAACACCTCAGGTGTGAGAGAGCAAAAAGTAACTGGGATTGCTCTTGAAGACCCTCAACATTTCCTTTGCAGAAGGATGATTGACACCTCTCCAAAACCCCATATTCTGAGACCTGGCCAGAAAGGACATCTTGGGAAAAAATGTGCTTCTATCAACTGGGCAAAACAACTGTGTTTAAGGTAGAACTGAGATCCAGCTCACCTGAGTTGGGGCACTCTTGCAGTGCCTTGGCCATCAGAGTGTTTGCAATGTTCTTCAGCCCAGCACGGTATTCCAGGCGCACAGACTCCAACCTGGCAGGGAAGAGACTCTGCTGATATTTATAACATTCACTAGGCTGAAACAAACAGTGATGAGGGTCACTGGAAACTGCAAACATCTGCCATATTCTGGGCAGTAGATGTCAGTAGGTGACTGACATCTTCCCATTCCTCTCCATCTAAAAATAAATGTGACTTTTATTCCATAAAGGCTGAGATAGAAAACAAATCTGAAAATGGGACTGTAACAAAAAGGAAAGTGCCCCATGCACTCTGCATGCTCTGTGCCCTACAAGTATCAGTAAAGAAATAACTAGTTCCCAGATCCTTAGAGTAGCTAGCTGGGATCACCAAAGCATTTCTGCCATTCAGGGACGTTACTAGTCCAGAAGAAACTCCAGGATGGGCATGGTCCTAAGTCCCAGGCTCAAATGGTTGAGATTATGTGAAATAGTTGGCCTGAAGAAGGGATTGAATTTGTAGCCCAAATTCAGTTCAACTCAAACTCACCAGAGATCTGGATTCTTTGGATTCTTCAGGCGAGACTTTTCCAAGATGGCTCTTGCTCTAGTCAGCTGCCCAACTTTCTCCTCCAGCCTGGATAGCAAAAGCCACAGGGGTATGGAATGGGGGCACTTCTTCAACTGTTTTTAAACAAAAAGGATGCTCATAGGTAAATTTGAAAAAAAAATCTTGTAACTCCTATAGAAAAGAACTTCCCTCCCTATATTCTCCTGGAGAGTTTAGAAGAAGAGAGACCAAGCTGATTATGTCTCTCAAATTTCTCCAGTTAGTCTTACAGCACAGAAGTGAAGCTTTTCCCGTATCCAAAATAGTCAGGTACATCAGGCATGACTGAGCTATCCCAGCAGGGAGAGAAAGAACACACCTCCCTTAACACAGCTACAATTTGTGCTCCTGCAGATGGAGGGCTCTCATACATCCGCAAACCACAGCAGTGTGAAGGGACACTGGCAGAAACCTGTGTCCAAATGACTTTGAGGGTTGTCCACTTCAAGCACTCATACCCAGGGACACCAATTACCATTGAAAAGAGAGAGGAGTGCTCTGTAGGCAACTCCTTTCACAGTGTGTATCTAAGAGCTGCTGAGAAAGGTTTTCTTTTAAGAGTTCTGGTTTTAGTCTTTACAGGTCTTAGATAATTACTGTGCAAAGCCTTTTTTCCTGCCTGTCAGGAGTCAGGCATACAGAGAACTCACTCAAGCAAGAAAGTCAATCTTACATATGGGTAATGGGAGAGAGAAATTCTTGCTTATTTATTTTTTTTTCTTTTACTGTTTTAACCAATGACAGAAACCATGTCTTTGGCTCTCCATTTTGATTCAAAGACAGACATCTCTCCATGTCAGCAGCACAAAGCAGACCTGCAGTAACATCCATCTTACCCCTTGATTATAAGCCTCCCGTGCTTTCTCTACCAGCTCCTTTTGTTCCTCAATTTGTCCTTTCATCATCCACAGTTTGGGGAAGTCCTCATAGTGCTTCAGGGCTTCCTCACAGAGTTCCTGGGCTGCAGCAATGTTTCCAAGCACCCATTCCAACTTCACAGACTTCATGAAGACCTGGGAACAAACCAGAGCTGTTTACCACCAGCAGCCATTGGAAAACCATCAATCTGCCTAAGCAGCAGGTTCTCACTTTCAAGCATCCAATAGAATGTTATTGATTAGCTACAGTTTGAAGGAAAATAAAAATTAAAATATCAGAGTTAAATAATAGCAGAAACAAGGACAAACAGAAAGGTAAATGCAAATACTAAAGGAGTTGGAACAGTGTGATCAACCTGTATCACCTATTTACATAATTATTAACATAGAGCTGGCATTTGCATTATCACAGGATCATAGAACAGCTTGGGTTGGAAAAGTAGTATTTGTATAAAGAGCACAGCTCTAGCAGCACAACCAATCTACAAACCTGAGCCTCCTTCACCAGCACAATCAGATCTCCTCAGATCCAAGCTACCAAAACCACCTTTTCTTACTTATGGCTTCAAGCTCTGTTGTCCTGCTCATTACAAATTGGTATATGTACTTCTCTGCCCTCCAAATCCTTCCTTCTGGCTATACAGGGAAGTCACAGATATGAGAAATATATTATAGACCAAAGGCTCTCTCACTGCTCTTTGATCCCCATCCTCCCCATTCCCAATCTCTCCCACTGTGACCTCACAAGAGAGGCATCAAGTCTGAGAGCAGAGCTCCAGCCCCAGCTGCAGAAGCTCCCTGGCTCAGGGAGGAAGAGGACAGTTAAAAAGATGTAGGATGTAACAACAACTGACAGGGAGGAACAGAGGACAGAGATCAAACTAACTTTTCATTTACTTGGACAAGTGAAAATGCTTTCGTACGAAGAGCTGAAAATCAACAGAGTTTATCATACCAGGGGTAACTGGAGATAAACACAGGAGTGTAACTTTAAGCACCAAACCACCCCAGAGCTGTCTTTAGTAGAAGCATAAGTGAGTCTTCTGTGAAAGTATTTTCTCTTTTTTCCAAGACGTGCTTTTATGCAAAACAAACATTACACAAACAGCTGTAAACTGGGAATTTCCTGACTTTTGCCATTTGTGTAAAAAACCAATTGAAACCCTTCACTTGATCCTATCCTTTTTTTCCCATCATGCCACGACTTTGTGTCGCAATTCACTGAAGGAGCTCAGCAAAGTGGCCACAGGCCCCGCGAGGCAATGGCAGGGAGCCACATGGTCAATCCCTACGGCCACAGGAGTGAAGGAACTCCTCCTTCCGTCCCAAATCCCCCTGTGGCCAAGAGGCCTGAGCCTGTCCAGCCTCCACAGGGCCTTACCCTTGCTGTGGGGGCACTGCTGCGAGCCTTTGCCAGCAGCCTCCTCGCTCTTTCATACTCATTGTTCTCCGACTCGAGCTTCACGGCAGCCAGCCAGATCTCCTCACTGTTGGGGTTGGCCTGCAAGAACACAAAGTGACAGACAAATGCACACAGAGAATCAACAGCAGATTTAATCCTCTGTTTGATCCAGATTAAAATTGAAATCAGAGCTTTGTCAATCCACAGTAGGATTTTTTTTTTTTTTCAGTGCAAGCTCCTCCCAGTCTTCTTTGACCTTTGAAGTTTATAGAAATCCTCCAAAACAGATGGGCAACACAAAGATATATGCCAGTTTAGAAGTTGGATGCTTCTCAGTTGTTGAAAAGCAGTAATGCTTGATCTTCTGAACTTCCAGTTTAAATACTGAAAACATCACAGGGTCTGCCACAATGAGACCCTCATTTTGTTACCCTCAAGCAAAAAAGCTGCAGCTTGAATTCCCCACTGAGGGCTGTGAAAACTCTTCCAATAAAAGTCATTTCAGTGGCAACCATGTCAAGAACTTTTCAGCCTAGTAACAAAGAGCACCGAGAACAGATTAAGGAAGTATCTTTTACCTTCCATTTCAGGATCTGGTTTGGTTTTTTTTTTTCCACTTAGCTTTTAAGCCTAATTCCCAGTGCTAGAAACACTCTGCCTATCTTTGCTGATGCTCTTTGCTACAGCATCCAGCAGGCAATCCCCTTCATTAGTGAGTTTGATCCAAGACATAAGTAATGCAGTGACCTCATTAGGGCAGCCCACAACCCTTTCCCTGAGGTAACCCAAGACAACAGGATTTTGATCCATGACTGGGGTTGGTGGGAGCCATGCTAGTAAAACTGATGGTTTGCATCACAGAATCATAGAATCACAGGCTGGTTTGGGTTGGAAGGGACATTAAAGATCATCTCATCCCAGTCCCATGGGATTGGATCACATGGTAGGGATGCCATGCACCAGACCAGGTTACTCAGGTTACTTTATTTTACTACATCCAACCTGACTTTCAACACTTCCAGGGAAAGGGCAGCCACAACCCCTCTGGACAACTTGTTCCAGCTCCGAACCTGGTGTAGAACTACTAAAAGAGCAGCACCACAGCCTTGCTTCCAGCACACTGCTATTTTACAAGAGAACATTTTGCTGCACAAAGCCATCAAAGAGCAGCAGAAGTCTCCATCACTTTGAAAGGCAGCAGGAATCAGGTGTTGACAAAAAAAAGCCTGCTCTGTTTTCTTTACCTGTCACATTTAACACCCTCTGACAAGTGTAACAGACCCACCTGGAAAGCCAAGGCCAAGATGCTTCTGGCTGCTGGCACATCTCCTGCCAGCCACTTGGATTTGGCTCCCATGAGCCACAGCACCTCTGCTTTGGGACAGTGAGCAACAGCTCTCTGCAAAAGAGCCTCCAAGGATTCTCTGAAGACAAGAAACAGCAAGTTACAATCCCTCAAGGTACTGCCAAAGGCCAGCTCTCTCACACCATTTCCACTATCACTCAGTGTAATAAATATTGTTGCAAAGTCCAATGTTGTATAAACCTTGATAAGTTGTTTCATAACAAGGAAAGGGTGGGGTCTTTTTTCACAAGGGTTCTGAAATCAGCACTCCACAAACGGCTCATTGTTCAGACACCTTTGATAGCCTCTGTGGAAAGAGCCCTCACACAAACAGCTCCTTTCTCTTGGAAAGAGTCATTCTGCTTAACAAACCTTAGTAGAAATTGAGACAGGAAGGTTTTCAGAATTATCAGATGAGGCTGGCTTGATTTTATGCAATGTATCTTTTTCTCCTCTGGCAAATATACTTTTGAGGTAGAACATGGGGCTTAAAAGCCAGCCACCACCAGGAAACATGGGAAAACAACATCAAAAGAGAAGGTATATTTGTTCTTAATTAAAAAAAAAAGGCTTGAATGAGGAAGAACTCAGCATCTGCAGTCACTTCCACACCATAGCCCTGTTGGCTTTATTAAGGATGATTCCACATGTATAAGTGGCCTACTGCAGAGATTGTTTGCTTTACTCTAAGCTGTGGGCAGAAAGTTTCTGACATGTAAAGCTTTGTGAATAAACTTTAAAAGGAGCCTGAGCTGTAGCAGTAAAACATCAATCTTAATATAGAATGTGATAAACATTCACAGTGTTTAATCAGAAGATACCAGAGATGCCTGGACACATTCAGCTACAAAGTAGTTTATCTAGGAAAACTAAATAGAACACATTTTAGGTGATTTGTATCACTATATTTTTCCAGAGATGCCTTCTCAAAGACAACTACCTTGTCTCTTCAGTTATTTTTACCATGTAATCCTTATTGCCCAGAACCATTTTATGGACTTCATAAAACTTAAGGATATTCTGAGCACAACAATAACAAAGAAGGTCAGACCTGCAAAAAACACCAGTGAGTTGCACTAACTCTGCACTTCCACCACAGCAGGGACCATCCTGTAGTTTTCCTTCCTCCCCCCTGTCCCCCATCACAGGGATGAACCCCTCCAGGCAGGAATTGTGCAGCACACATACCTGGTCCCATGGTTCTTTTCAAAGTAGGCTGCTCGCAGCCACACACTCTTCTTGCTGGGGAAGACTTGCAAGGCATAGGCATAAATGGCTCGGGCACACTCCAGGGCATTATGAGCAACACACTGAGGGAAAACAGATCAGGACTAAGTCAGCTTAGGGGAGCACTGGAATCGAGAGCAAGCAGGAATTACACATGCACAATTCAACCCAGAACTCAGTAACTCGGTGTAATCCATGAATTGAGGCATTAATAGAGAACAGAACACTCACAATCAGCTTTTTAGAAAGAAGCAGGGAAAGAATTTCCAAGTATCCCTCTACATCCCTGGCCTTTCAGTGGGACTGACACTCACAGGCCAGCCTGAAACCTCAGTAAGGCACTGGAAAGGCTCTCATGTTAGCACTTCATTTTGTTATTTCACAGGCAAAACCCTAAGCACCACAGCATGTGCCCCCCACGGCTCTGAGCCCAATTGAAGGCCAGTGAAGCTGGACATTTCTCATGCTGAAATATGATTTAGTTCTTAGCACATGTTTAAACTATTCCCCTAAAGCAAAAAAAGCCTGGTAAAACTTTTACCCACTCCCTTATCCAGTCTTACATTAAGTCCTGAGCTACAATGGTTATGCCTTGAAACTCAATTCCCAGCTCCTTTACTCATAACTCAAATCTCTGTTGATGCCTCACACTCACAAAAAAAAATCCACACCAAACTAGCAGATAAGCTATACCAATGTCAACTTTTTGTTTGGTAAAAATTCTAATCTAAATAAAGCTCTATAATAACCTCCTGAGGCAGAGACTGGCCAAAGGCAGACAGGTGGTGTGGGAATCACATCCACTCTCACTGACAAAGCCATTTCCCAGGCACCAGTTCAATTTGCTCCAATTAAAAAACACAAACCCACAATAAAATTAAACCAACAAAAAGCAGCATCCCAGCTGGACATACACTGTCTGCATCCTCCATCCAGGTGTGCTTCCGATCTTCTTCCTCGATCCCAATCCCAATCACAGCTCTCATGATTGCCTGGCATGTGGCCACACTTCCAGCTTTATCACATTCCTCGGCATCCTAGAAACAAGAGGAAAGCCCTGCTCATTTAGAGAGCTCAGCACAAGAGGTTAAAGTCTGCAATGGCAGCTCTTCCTGCACAAACACAGAGACATTGTGGTCACTGCCACACACAAACATCTCATTGCTCAAACGTGATCTGACACTGAGCAGGAGCCTGCACCCATGAGGAAGGCACCAGAGCTGCACACAGGATTAACAAGTTGGTTAAGAAACAGATCACATCAATTCCAGCCACTGAAAAGGTGACAATGTGTCATCTTCCCAGGCCCAGAACTCTTCCTACAGCTCTACAACGCTGGGCTGACCCAAGCAGAGACCTGGCCAATAAAAAATGCAATATTTCACAAGGAAGAACTGTAACATCCAAACTACTGACCTTCTTCCAGCTTTGAGATGATTAAGTCTCAATGAGGGCTTAGCTATAACTAAGCTTAAGAGTACCCCATCAAGCAGTGTAAAGTCAAAGGTGCAAAGACTCTCTACCAGAGCATGTATGGAAAAGTGGAGTTTCCTGACACATAAAGCTTTCAGAAAGCCAAGCATGTCTTGCTTAAACTTGTTGGAAAGCCCTCTGATCAGATAACAGAAATGGAGCAGTTCTAGTACTGACAAGGAACTCGAGAACACGACACAGCAGAGGCTGTGCTTGTGGATGTTTTTAAAGAGACGTTGAAATTAACCTTTAATTGTTTTACTGCTGTAAAGAAAGTCAGAATGCTTCTAGATGTTAACAAGGATATCTATTTAATATTAAATACTTCATTCATTATCAATGCTCTTAAGCAGTATAACAAGATTTGCTGCCTTGACCCACTGTAAATTATTTTAGTAGGAAACTGCTTTAAAGAATTATGAACAAACAAAGCACAGAATATATTCAGGAGGAAAGAGCTTCAGTACAGGACTAATACAATATTTCCTACATGCTGCAAATGCAGTATTGATTTCTCATAATGCCATTTGACAAAGACTTGTGGAGCAAACAAATACCTGTCAAGCCAAAAGAGACATATGCAAAAAATACATAAATCCTTCACTGAAGGCTTTAAGTCTCTGTCCTACTTAAGGCAGCAGCTGCTTCAACTTGAAGCTACTTATCTTCCATGACAGAAGCAAACCAGACATTTCTCAGCAAAACACAGGTATGTTACCCCAGGGTATCACTTATGGCCTTGACCCTACTGAGCTTTTTAGTCTCATCTCTTGTCTCCTCACAGGGACCTCCACTGATAAGCCAAAGGTGCCAAATTACTCTGCCCCATAACACCCACTCCCACCAGCAGCAGCCCTCAGAACAGAACCTGAAGAGCAGCTCCGGGCCTTCAAGACCAAGCACATACCTGTATCCACTGCTCCCTGTTGATTTCCACACCGTTAGCCCTAAGAGATGTGATGGCTCTGTCAATGATTTTCTCCACCATCTGGGTGTTTCCATTGGCTTCCTCCAGTTTGGCAGCAGTAATCCAGATGTGACGATCCGTCGGGATATTCTCCCGGGCTTTGTTAAGGACTTTACGAGCGTTCTCATATGTCTCCAGCCTTGCCAGCGCCAGCCACAGCTGCAGAGCAACAAAAGCTGGATTTGAGATGAGAACAAGGAGATGACAAGGCTGCTGTATGGCAGTGTCAGCCCACAGAGATAAGCAGCTTCACGCTGCTTGCTACTGGTTGGCAACTGTCCTCAAGCACCGCAAGCAGGCTGTGGAATACCAATGGAGGAGAGGAGAAATAGGCTGCTACTGCCCTTGAAGCTCAGTGCTGATCATCTCTGGGTATCATCCCCATCTGCTGGGCTGTTACACTCCTATTTTCTGTTCACATCACCTCTCAAACAGCTGAACTGAACACTCTCGTTTGGTGTTTCAGGAGTGAGTAACTTTTAGATTCAGCAGGTTAAATGTTCGCTTGTTTTCCCAACTGTCAAGGCACCACACATGGACATAAACATGGCTCAGTGCCTACAGCAGGAATAGCTGTGCACTGCCATGACTAACCTAGCAATTACACACCAAAATGAGGCATGTAATGACCACCAGACAATTAACTCCAAAGAAAAAAAAAAACACATTCCACTACTCATCACATCCTTCTCACTGTGGCATGAAGCATGTGGGAGAAAACTTTGTGTGGAGAAACACTGCTCACCCTGCCTTTTGCCTGCAAAGCTCTACTGCCAGCCTGAAGTGGGGTGTAGGGGTCTTTTTATTCCACTTTTTTTTAAAACTCACTTCAACACTGGTTGGACAGCACTCCACAGCCCGGCTCAGCATGATCCTGGCATCCTCAGGTTCCTCCAGCTCCACGGCTGCTTTCCACAAACGCACCGAGTTTGGAACATGCTCAAGGGCTAGAGAGGCAAAACAATTATGTCAATAATGATAAAGTAGTTTGCCAATGAGATCTGTATTTTTTAAACAAGATATAATGAAGTATTTGTGCTGTTACAAGGAAATGAAGGAGGGAAGGGAGGGAATTTATTTATTTGGGCTCTTGCTTCAACAACAAGAATTTAAAATCAGAAAATAAAACACTTAATCACTTTAATTGGAAACAGGTTTTGGAGAGCCAAGGGCTTTTTTGTTGTACAAGCTGTAATTGCATCCTCCTCAGTAAAACACCTGGCTGAACAAAGCCTCCAGTCTCAGCAAATGAGCAGATGAAGGTCTTTAAAACTGGGCAGCTTAAATCACGCCAGGTCTGCCTTTATAGAAAAGGAGCATCTTCAACACTAACTAGTAATACAGCCTTGTTCCTTACATGTTGAAACTGCCCTTCACAATTAAGTTTTGCTGTAAGCCTCTCCGGACAGCTCAATGGACTCCAGCTTAACTTCCCAAAAAGCTGTTGTCCTGCCATGCAAATATAAAACAGGGGTGCCTGAAAATGTAAAGGTCTTGCTGACACTAAGCCATGAGTACCAAGTGTGCTTCCAGCAATCCAATACAGACTCCATCTAATTAGGATTCTTCAAGGCTTCCTTAATCTTGTCCAAGAGTTAGCTACTGCTGGTAGAACTGCATTCTCTGCAGCCTGTCCTACATGTGCTGTCTGAAACATCAAATGCTAAACAACAACTCTCCTCAGCCCATCTCATTAAGAGAGACTGAGAAACCAAAAGGGTTTTTTTAGCCTTTTGTCACTCCAATTTGCACCCCAGACTGCTGGAATCAGCTGCATTGCAGCATTACTTCCACTGCTTCCATGGTGACTGTACACAAATGTGCCATAGTAACAGAGGACTGAGCACACCCCTCTTCAATAAAGCAAGCACAATCACAGGACACAAAAATGAGAGGAAAAGGCATCTGAACCCACTTTGGAACCAGCTGGGCTTCCAGGCAAGGCTGTTCCTTGAGGCACTGCTGCAGAGGCACAATGCTGAGCCTCAACTCAGAGCACATCCCACCCTGACACACACAGAGATTTACAACAGGCATTAACCATTTGTCTCCAAGTCTGCAGCTGCAGGAGATTTTCCTGAAGAATTTAAGTGAATAATGTCAGCCTCCAAGAGCTGAAAGCACCACTGAAAGCAGGACAGAATATGTTTTTATAAATAGAGAATTTGATTTTTAGACTTTAATCTGTATTCAGACACTCAGTTTGCTGGGTCTCCAGTCAGACTGAGGCTTTAGAAACTGCAGAGGTTTTGCTGGATGGTAGGAATGCACACAGCAAGCAGAGAGGAGAAACACATTATCAAAGGTCACACTTTAGTGACATTACCTGGCACTCAGAGTTCTTTATTTTGGGAGAAATAACGGGTTATGCTGCCACTTAAGGCTCCAAGCTCCATATTACTGATGCTCCCTAGGCAGCAGAGGAGCACTGTGAAGCTGTTAACAGGCAGAAACTGGGAAGAGAATGATAAATCCAGTTCCATTCTACAAAGAGCTTTATATCAAGAGATTAAGTAGGTGGTTCCAAAACCCGAATGTTTTTCCTCTTCATAAACACAGTGTTTGAAGCAAAGCTCAGTACTCACTGGGTAGGTCACTGCTCTCACACAAGACCCTCCCCTACCTGAGCTGGACTCAGATCTATTTCTGCTCCTTTAAAAGTGTTTTTCTGTTCAACATCTGTGACTGTTCCTGAGGAGGACATGCAGTGTCACAGGAGCAGCACTTCACACCATGATGCACTGCAGAGCCAATGGAAATTTAAAAAGCTACTGAATAGTCAATATCTGAACTCTTTAGAACTTCAAATGCAGCAACTTTGAAGTGCCCTTCATCCAGATGTAGTAAGAGGTCATTTCACTAGCGATCTTCAATTTTACATGCAAGAGGTAAGAGGTGGGAGACAACTAATTCCTTTGAACCTAAACCATTCAATGCTGCAGACTGCTTCACAATGATCCAGTAAATGTATTACATCCAGACCCTTTTCCCTGCCTATATTAAAGTCAGGAGATGTAACTAATACAATTCAGTAGTCATGAAGGAACTAATAATCTCTCATTGATACAGGCCCAGCTACTTAAAGTAATCAAAAAATCCATATTTTGAACTTCTGAGGAAGACCTGAGTTCAGGACAACACAACAAACTGCTGTTGAAGAGATCATTGTTTAGAAAAGACAGTGATTCCATGAAAGAGGAAAACCTCCAAGTGCAATGCAATCCAAGAAGATGTAAGGTTTCAGGCAGGCACCACTGAGCTGTTTGTCAAGGACAAAACTTGCTATGCTAAAGCAAATCCTGCAGCTCAACAGGCTCAATGATATCAGAATCCCAAGACCTCTAAAGCTCCTCCAGCAGCATCCACTGTGGTGTCTAAAAGGCTACAAGCAAGTAGGAACAATCAATTCCAGTATATTTTCCAAAAAGTATCACAAGGTGACATCTAGAGCACCTTTTTATCCTTCAAACATCATTTTTTAATTGCTTTCATCTACTTATCTAATTGTGATCAAACTGGAATTGGCTTAGGTAAGTGAAATACCATTTTGGAATTGTTCTGTACCAGCAGCTTTCTGCTGAAGGATGTTTTACAGACACTTCAACACCTTTGTTCTCTGGCTCAACAGCAGCAAGTTCCACCATTAGCACACAAACTGACAACTGTAATTTCAACAAGGAAGCAAAAAAAGCACCTGAGCTTATGGCCACATCATGAACAACTTCCAGCACAAAACAGAGTGCTGTAATGCCTTCATTCCCTGAGGCCAGGGGAGCTCTCACCTTTCCTAAGGACACGTTTCTTGGCACGGATGTCTGTCTCCAGCTCTGCTGCTCTGATGTAGATCCGCACAGACTGGGGCAGGTGCCGCACAGCCTGGGCCACAACTGCCTTGGCTGTGTCTCCAGGCTGCAGCCGAGCAGCTTCCAACCAAACATCTTCACTCTGTCAGGAAAAACAACCCATCTTCCTTTACATCAGGACAAGAATATGAAATCACAGCTCCTGGCTGAGCAGGTGTTTGGTAATACAGTGGACAGTGAAGCTGTATCAGGCAGAGCCTCTATCAAGCCTAACAGAGATTCTGCTGCTCATGAACCACAACTTTTTCCCATTATCCCACAAGGATCAGCAGGGAAAAGCAATTCTGACCTTGGGGCACATCTCTGTTCCTTTCATGATGAGGTTTCGAGCCACCTGGAGTTTGCCAGTGACCTCCTCCAGTCGGGCTGATGCTATCCAGGCTGGTGGATGATGAGGATTGGTCTCTCGGACAGATTTCAGGAGCAAACGGGCTTTTTTGATATCACTAAAGGAGGAGGAAAAACAGGAAGGAAAATTTTCAGCACATTGGGAAACTTTTCTCCTGAACCAGGATGTGCTCAGATGCACAGTAACTGTGACCTCAAATTTTTCCATATTGGAGACACAAATTAGATTCTACCAAAACAAGCTTACAAACACACACCAACACAGTGAGATCACAGTGAAAACCAGTGAAGTATTTAAGCAAGATTTTTGGGAATTACAGCTGGGCACTTGCAGTCAGAAGCTGATAAGCCCAAGCACTGATGTAAGTCAGGAATTTGCATCAATATTTGCACATACTGCTCCGACTTAAAGTGCAATTCTTTATGAAAAAGATGTCAAACTCCAGGCTAAAGAGTTCGTCAATTAAGCCTAAATTAGCAGCACACAGGTACAATTAACCAGGTTATTTCCTGGCTGGCAAGCAGACACACACTGCCATCACTCTGGCATGGAAATAAGGATGGAATGGAAACAATCTCCACAACTGATGCATTCAGGTCAGATGCTAATACCTCAGCTGAAAGACTAGACCAGATCTCACGTTAAAAGAATTCATCCTCAAAAACTCACCTGGCATTTCTTAAAAACTAAATGCCAGCTGAAAGCACCCACTCAGAGAGATTTCCATTTACATGTAGGATCAGTGCCACTGCTGAGAGGATAAATCTGTTAATCCTTCTTAAACTTACTTGATATCTCCTCCATGTGTGGGAATCATGGAATTCAAGTCTGTCAAATATCCTTTGGGGTCCACTACAGTCTGGCCACTCACAGAGTCCGACACCTGGGAAAGTCAACCAGAGCTACTGAAATGACCACTCACAGCCCTTGAATGCCCAAAAAGACACTGTGGCTCTACAGAAATCCTAGATATTCATCTGTTCCCAAAAGCAAGGAAGGAAGAAAACACAAAGCCTTGCTTATTAGCTTTTTTCTACTTCTAAAATACACAAATTTAACGTTAAAATCCAGACAAGAAGCAGCTTGGTGATAAGCAGTCACCCAAAGGTCTTCCAGCCCTGCCAGCTAAAGGCATTCTTTTTAGAATAAACCAGATTTAGATGAGAAAATCAATGAAAAAGAAGTAAAAAATCAGTATTTTTCAACAGTTTGTCCTGCATCCCTACATAGGACAGAAGAGATGCTTCCCTTGGTAGCACCACCTGTGCTGTTTGCCTCAAGAGCACCACTGCTACAACCAGGCAGCCTGTTCTCCCAAAATTACCAAGAATTCCAGGGACAAACTGGTATTTCTCAGCAAATTCTATTAATTTTGAGGGCATGAGATTTGGGGAGAGGGACTACAAAATTACTTCACAGTTCAGCTGTTCTTGGATCTTCTAACACCCAAGAGAATTTAACACTTTTCAAAAAACAGGACCTAAACAGGTCCCAGGTGTACCTGTGACAGATCCTGCCTTCCCACATCCTTACCTGGCTTAGCCTCATATCCATCAAGGTGTTCCTGGCTTGGCCAATCTTCCTCATATCCAATTCCCCTGTCCCAGGTGTCATCAAGCCTGGTGTCATTCCTCCTGGGTATGGAGTATTCAAACCCCCAGGATATGGAGTATTCAGTCCACCAAATTGCTTAAAAAAAATATAGTGAGAAAGTCATTCCTAAAATCTCACCTGAGATTTCAAAAATAATTCAGACTATTGGCTGATTTCTACTTCCCCAGAAGCTGCAGAACACAGATGCCAAACCCCCACAGGTACTTCTGACATGACTTCCCTGGATCCCAAGACATTCCTCACACATGGTTTTGCAATTCTATAATCAGTAATTTAGTAATTACTAAAGTTTAGTCATGTCAGTGAAATAAGCAACAAGAAAGTGAAAAATCCAAGCACGGGCATCTGAACCTGGCACATCTAAACAAGAATATCTGCAAAGAAGTCCCAGGGACTGAAGCCAGTCTAGGGCCAGTCAGCTCCTATAATTCTATGACCACAGTAGACTCCAGCCACAGAGCAACAAGTTAAAATACTTCATTTTTAGTTGATTAAAGGCAAACAATTTTTAACATAATTGCCCCAGAAACTGGCAAACCATTAGGTGAAAGCAAACTTTATTTTCTGTTTCCTTTTTGCAAGATGTTAATGTAACACAAATAGTTATGCTCACCAAAACTATCAACACCCTGCATTCAGCAAACAGGAAAAGAAACACTTTCTTCCATATTTAAAATAAAACCCAGGTTTTCTCTGCTTAAAGTCTCCAGCAAGTTTAACATCCAGGACTCCTCTGGCAGACTCACAAACCACACCAAGTTTCTTTGGTCAAGTACCTTTTCCCCAAATCCCAGTTTAACACTCATCTCTAATCCAGCTTGCCCAGATTTGCTGTGTACTCACTGTCTGGCGTGGGTCCACAGAAGTGTGATTCTCCCCTGACTGCAAATGCTTTGCAAAGAAGCTGTCAGGGACAGGAGTCAGCTTCTCATAGCGAGGATTCCTCTGCCGCTTGTTCCTGGCATCCCCAACCTCGGGAATACTCAGCCACTCCTCCTCAGTAACCTCTGCTAATTTCCGCTGGTCAGACAGGAGCAGACAGGAGCTGTCATCAGTATTTGCTGCAGAAATGGCTTTTTAAGTGCTCTAACTCCTTAATAGATTTATTTTCTTGAAATAATTCAAGATCAATTAAACACTTAAGGGTCAGATTTTTTTCCTAATCCAACGTACAAAAGGATTAGATGCATTTAATTAGAATTTGGTTTTAGTCCAGACTGAGATTCCAAATCAATTTTGTTAATAGATTCAGTGCTAAAAACATTCAGATTAATCCTAGTGCCTGGAGCATTGAGTGATTTATTACTAATCATTAGACAACAGCTTAAACAATACATTTTATTTAAAAGAAGATTTAGAGCCAGGGGATTCTGCTCAGCTACTCCTGCAATGTCAACAAGTTATCAGTTTCCCTCAAAGACAGAAGTGTAACACCTTCCATAAAGCACAAAACAAAAATGACCAGTATCAAAATTTGCAGAAATTTCACTGCCTTGTGTATCCACATGAACAGTGTTTATTCTTCCAACATAAAGTAATTCTAATCTGGAGAATATCAAAGTACTTGCTTGCCAACACACAAAATCTGAGCAAAGAAACAAACACACACAAAAGAACACACAGCCACCTCTTGTATCTCACAAAAAGTCACATTTCAGACGTTTTTCCCTTACTTTCAAGTCTGAGAACTGCTGTTGGATTTTGGGTCGTTCCATACGGTACTTTTCTATTTCCTCCTTTTCTCGTTGTTCCCTTAGGAGAAGGAATACTGAGGTTATGCTCCAAGTAACACTTGGCAAGTCTTTGATTAAAGCATTGACATAACAGAAAAATGTGTTTGATAAGAGTTAGGGCATAAAAAAAGGCTTTTTTCCAAGCTTAAACTATCAACATTATAACAAGAGATCCTTTATCAAATAAGACAGTGTAAAAACAGACATCTCCAAGAGAACTTCAGTCTTTAACCTCCTCCTAATGAGCAGTGGATTTAACAAGTAACACATACTGTTTACAAGCATGAGGTGACTTTTCTAACAATTTCCAGTCTACTCTGCAGTCTGTGATGCATCAATATAAATTGCTCAGCATCTCCCCAGACCATCTCAATGAACTACAGTGACTCTTCATTAACTACAGTCAAGTCATTTAACCACATCCACTACCAAAGCAAGTGGTGCAAAATACCTGTCATCCTCAATTAACCAGAAAACACCCCCTGCCAGTGCTGTAGCTTATCCTACCTCCTTTCTTTCCTGCGTTCATCCATCCTCTTATCCAAAGCTGCATAAATAGCATCTGCTTCTTCATCATCTTTCTCATAGGGGCCACTTGAGAACAGGCTCCCAGCATAGCCATTGAACTGGGAAATTGGAGAGAGAGGGAAAAAAAAAAAAAGGAAAAAAAGGCAGTTTTTAAAAGTTCCTGTTATGTTCCTGCTCTAGCCAACAATCACCTGAAAATGCATTCACAGGCTGTTTCTGACAACATTGCATCAAACTAACACATCCCTAAATAAAAGCATCTTCCTTCTACCACCCCATGGTGGTGTTTATTCTCCCACACCATTTGAAGCAAAACTGCTTCAAAATTGCTCCTTTCAAAATTGCTTCTCTCCCTAAACCACTTCTATTCAGCAATAAATGAGATCCCAGGATAGAAAAGCTATTCTCTTCCATTAACCACTTTTTCTTTTTACCCCAGTGAAAGCAAGCAGAAAGAATATCATAACATTCAACCAAAGTGGGACTTAAACACAAGAGACTACACAGGCCACTTAAGGACAAGATATGGCACAGAATCAGAGAGTCATTTAGGTTGGAAAAGACCTCCAAGGTTCTCAAGCCCAATCTTGTCAAAACACACCACCCTTCATTTGTGGAGAATAAAAAAAAATACAACCCCTGAAACACCTAAACTAATTTTTATTTCTAGATATTTTCCCAAGACTCTCAGGGCTCCGTATCAGTAATTAAAACACAATCCATGGTGAAAGGCCACAACGAAAATCTGTAAGCACCAAGCCATTGTGCATACTGAGGTCTCAATCAATAAATTAAAAAGGAAATGCTGCCTGCAAACTACAGGAAATTCTGGGTTTGAAGCCTCAGCTAAGAGCAGGGAGCTCAGGGACTCTTGCTCCATCTGGGGAAAAACACCTGCAGGATGATGGAAACCTCCTCACCTCGTCGTAGTTGGTGTCATTCAAATCCTCATCATCATCATCTGCTGTCTGGTTCTTCTTCATCTGGTCCCCCACAGTCCTCTTGCCCGGCGGGGCGTGCCGGTCGTCCACGGGGTCGTTGGCATCGCGGGCAGGGCCGATATCAGAGCGGGTGGTGAAACCCGTGGCCCTGCAGGGATAAACCAGGGGCTGCTGAGCTCACTGCAGCCCCAGCCTGTCCCAGTCACTGCTCAGGACAGGCAGGGAAAAGAGCATTCTTTTGGGAGAATGGCATCAGACACTGCCCGGGAGCAGCATTCATAAAGCCAGGGGAGAAAATGTCCTTAGAATCATGGAATGGTTTGGGTTGGAAGGGACCTCTGAGCTCACCCCATTCCAATCCCCTGCTGTGGGCAGGGACACCTTCCACTACCCCAGGTTGCTCTAAGCCTTATCCAAACTGGCCTCAGACACTTCCAGGGATTGGGCAGCCACAGCTTTTCTAGGCAATCTTTTATGGCGAGAACTGTTTCCTCAAAGACACTGCAAGCACCCAGCTCGCGGCTCTGCCATCCATCCTGTGCATGGCCTCCTTTCTAAACTCTGTCTCTGGGTCTCTCAGCTGACCCTGCAGGCTGTCGGCACCATGGCTGGGGGTCTGGATGAAGGAACAGGGCAGCTGGAGCTCTTCTGAACCCCCACAACTGTCCTGGCAGCGCCTCGTGGGGCACAGCCAGAAGGATCTCCCCAGGGAAGGTAAAAATCAGTGGGGGACGAACACAACTCATGCCCAGCCAAGGACAACCCAAAAATAGCCTCGGCCGCCACCAAACCCCCTCACTGTTCCCTCAACAAAAGCCGCCAGTTTGATCATTTTTCAGACGGTCCCACGCACACACAGTCACAGAATCAGGAGGGACACAATCCCCGGCCGGTCTGAAACACCCGCGAACTCATCCTCGGAGCCAGGCTCGCTTTTACACACAAACCCGCCCAGCTAAAGCGCGAACGCGAACCATTAGGAAGGGACAACATGGAAAATCCCGCGGGGCCACGCCGAGGG
>VYXF01006774.1:139083-155751 GCA_013397295.1 Polioptila caerulea | reverse complement strand
CGGGGGGGCCGGCGGGCGTGGGGGAGATGATGCATGTGCATTCCTGGCCGGAGGACACAGCCTCCGGCTGCGCAGAGAGGGGCGGAGGGGATGGAGGGCAGCCGATACTCCTGGGGTTGCTGTGGCTGCTCCCTGTGCAGGGCACAAGAAGGAGAGGAGAGCCTGTGTTGGATGTCACCCCCATGTCCCTGCATGGAGCCAGCCCAGGACTGTCCTGACATGGGGCTCCCCTGTCCCCACCCTTTTCTTGCTCCAAAATGCTCCCACATGCCCTGTTCAGCACCCTCCCTACTGTCCCATGTCGAGCACTGCCAGGTGATTGGAAAGTTGGGACCCAAAAGCTGGGCTGGGGAAACTGAGACTGTGGAGGAGCTGCTGGAGCCAAGGTCTCTGGGCTGCAGGGCAGCCCCTGCCCGCTCCAATGGAGAGCCATGTCCCCAAAGATCCCGGACCCATCTTTCTTCCTGGCTCCTTTTCCCCTTCGACTTTCACCCCTCTTTCCCATCTGCTCCGACTCCTGGTGTTGCCTCCAGCAGTGTTTACTGCAGGAGCACAGATGCCCATGTCCTGCTGCAGGAGGCAGAGGTTCCATAGCTCCCTATGGATGTGGGTCCTGCTGGTGGTCAGAGCCCCCTTCCCTCTGCTCACTGTAACAAGTCCTGGGGAAACCCTGGCACAGCCAAAGGACAGAACTCTGGCACCAGCCCCTGCAGACCTGCCGGGTTTGTATCTGCCGCAGCACCCAGTGGGATGGGCAGTTTCCAGCTCAGAGGTGTCCCAGCACAGCTGCAGTGCTCAGGGTGCCAGGGACAGGACAGTGACATCTCAGCCATCCTTGGCTGGAGGGAGCACAGCCCGCTCTGCCCCTCACCTGACAGGCTCAGTGTGTCTGACTGTTGGAAGTCATCAGAGATGTCCCCATCTCCTGGGACAGGTGCAGAGACCACCCCTACCAGTCCTGCCTCTGCTCTCTGCTGAGCCTCTCCATGGATCTCCCTCCACCTTGTTTTCTCTAAAGTCACTTCCCCAGCAGTCAGACAGGTCCCCTGCCTCAGTTTCCCCATGGCAATGCTTCCTGCTGGATGTGTTTAAGAAACAACACTGTGTGATGTGGTCTGGGTATATTGGGAGAACCCTTTTCTGCTCTATTGTAACCTTTTTTGGCCAGTTGTTCTCCTATTGCATAAAGGTGTACTTGAGTGGTCTCTTCGAAACATCTTTCCTCTTAAACCCCACTAATTAGGAAAATGAGCTGTATCAGGATTTCTCCAGCCCTCCCGCTCTCCCAGGGTGGTTTGTACTGGACCTTTGGGTGCTGCTCTGCCCTTGGAGGTGGTTCATGACTTGCCTGGCTCCCCGTGGTGGGAGCAGGTGAGCTGGGGGATGCTCTGGTCTTTGCTGCCACAGATCAGAGCTGCTTATGTCAAGCTGTCTGGCTTTTATCCGGAGCAGACAGAGCGTGAGCCCCTAATACCCACTCACCCTCCTCCTGTGGCAGCTGCGTCCCTTCAGCCCCCCGCAAAGGAAAGCTTTGCAACCTCACTGCAACCCCAACACCCCCAGCTTGTAAAAACACAAGGAATTTGACTTCAGTGACCTTCGCGGGTCCCTTCCAACTCAGGATATCCTATGATTTTGTGAATAAGGGACAAAAAGCACTCCTTGTGGGTAAATGCCTCTTCGTGGTCATTATTGAAGGGCTGGTGTGTGTTTGGCCATCACTGGAGTGCACAGTGGCTGTCCCCAGGCCCTCATGGTCTGTGCTGGGGGACCAGCCTTCATTCCCTTCCCCACCAGGCTGCCCAGGGAGGGTTTCTCTGCTCCCCTTCCCTTGGTGGCGGCAGTTTGCTGTCAGTCTGGACCACAGAAAGCAGCTTCCCTGGGCCTCCTCCCGGTTCCTGTCCCGGCAGAGTGGCAGTGACAAGCAGAAGGTTCTCACCACGTGCCGGGGATCAGCTGCAGGTCCCGCGTCTGCTCGGCTGGCGGGTGTCACAACAAACGTCGCTCGTGAGGGGTTTGTGTGGGCAAACATCTTGTCGGGTGCCTGCTGGATCCCAGCGCCAGCTGGCGGTTCCTGGGCTGGTGGATTTTCTTCCTGGCAATGGGAAAGGAAGGCAGGAACGGGGAGTTTTTGGAGAGAGGGGCCCACAGCCCGAGTTCAGCAGGTCCTGTGGGGCAGAAAAGGCACTTTTTGTGTGCCCAGGCATGGGATGGATGGGCACCACGGCCGTGTCTCTCACCCCCCTTCCCTCTGCAGCCGCCGCTGCCGCCTCTGCTCACTTCAGCTTCTGCCGCAGCCTCCTGGAGCACACGGTGTCGGCCGAGAACCTCAGCTACCGCCTGCAGCGCAACCCGGGCAGCAGCCTCACCTGGCACGACGGCCGCAGCCAGCGCCCCGACGGCGGTCGCACCGTCAAGCTCCTGCGGCAGCCGGGCACCGAGGGCTCGCAGGTACCCCCACACCCCGCCCCGGGCGTGCCAAGAGGAGCACAGCTCCTTGTGCCTGCCAGATCATGGCCCCCCTGCAGCAGTATCTCCTCTTTCCTCACAGGATCAGGCCTTCGGGTCTCGTTTGGCTGAAAGCCTTCATGGTTATTGGGCATTTAGTAAGAGCAGCATATACAAACATCATAATGTGTTTTCATCAGGCCTTGGGCTGTGCTGGGGTGAGCTCTCTGTGTCACCTCTTCTCTGAGCATCATCTGCCCTCCCACTTGGAGCTGGGACTTAATATAATTTTGCATTAAGTGTGTCAGGACCAAATTCCTTATCAATTCCTTACGTAAAATAACTTAAAATCACAAAATCCTTACTTAAAATCACTGAGTGCTTGTGTGTGTCTCTTAGCCAGGTTGGGACCATTATCTTCCTACAGTTTGAAACTTAATTGTATTATGGAGGCTGTGAGCCAAAGATTTCCATCCATTCACTTCTGCACCCTGGAGAACACCCTGGGAGTCGGGTTCAGAGGTGGCACATGCAGACAGTGAATGCTGGAAAGGAAACACGGGAAATCAAACTGCCTGGCTGCCAGCTGCCAACATGGAGATGCTTTTTTATCACAGGGCCTGTCTGGTTTGGCTTCAGAAGGGAGCAGGGACCACACAGGGATGGGCATGGTTGTGATGTTCTCAGGAGCAGCAGCTCCAGGGGAGACAATGTCTCATGTGCTTGTGGCACTGTCCCATCCCCTCCAGGTGGCTCCTGCATGGGGACACACCAGCCACTCTCCAGCTGCCAGATGTGGCTTATCATGGTTCTCCCTCCTCCACCTCTATGTGCTGCCCAGAAGGATTTAGTGAAAGGTTCTTAATTTGCCATAAGCGAAGAAAAATGCCAGAACGGAGGGAGGTGATGCAAGTTGCTCCTTGCAGTGCCCAGGGATGGCTCCCACCCCCCGGTTCCCCCAGCCACCTCCTGCCTTCCTGCCAGAGCAGCCTCCCAGCCTTCCTGCCTGCTCTCCTCCACACCGGCGCTCGATATTCACGGCTGAGAGTTTATCAGAGAGACAGCGCGGCTCAGCCGGCTGGAAAACAAACCCATGATCCCTTACACCTCCCCTGCCCCTCTGGGGAGCGCAGGGGCGCACTTGGGGACCCTGCATGGGGAGCGGGGAACGCACTCCGAGCAGGCAGCGCAGGGTTTAGAGATTTTGGGATGGTCCCCGGTGCAGGGCTGTGTCTGATGAGTGATGTGCGTGCAGCCGTGTGTGTGCCCAGGGAAATTGCCGGTTGTTTGTCGCCTCTTCCCCCGTACCTCGGAGGGTTAGTTGGATAATAGCTGCGGGAAGCTCGCGGGAAGCTCCCAGGAAGCTGGTTGCTATTCCCCCCAGCCCCTCCGCTTCTCATCATCACTCGTTAGTGAATCCAGAACAAATCGCCGCCTCCTCCTCCCCACGGCACACTCTCCGGCGCGCTCAGCCGAGTGTGAAGGAGCCGCGCAGCCGGCGTGGGCTGGGGCTGCTCCCGCAGGCAGGCGACTCCCGGGATGCGTCTGGTGGAGCCGGGCAGCTGCCGGGGTCTCCCTCAAAGGTGAGGGTTTGGTCCGGAAACTGCATCCTGTGCATTGTCTATTGGATTTTCCACCTGCTTTGGAGACAGACTCTTTACTTATTAATGTACAACCTCCCAGCTTCGCCTTTTTCCCTCTTGCTTGAATGTTCCCAACGAGCTCGGCCTGAGGAACAGTTCCTTTCCAAGCTCAAACGCTCCCCTGGGCACAGGCAGCAGCCCCACCAGGCTGGCCAGGCTCCATGGCAATGCCTGGCACGGGGCAGAGAACTCATCCCAGCCCAGCTGCCCTCCACTGCCTCCTCTGCAGCATCTCTCAGGAACGTGTCATTAGTTTCAGTAACTGCGGGATGTCTGGAGTCCCTCTTACACTAATTATCCCTGCTCCTCTATTAGACATGCTTAATTAGCCAGCGTTCACACACAGAGGTCGATGTTGGCACACCGCGGGCCACATGCTGTCGACCTTTCCCATGCGGTGTGTCGTGCCTCAGCTGCTCTTCCTGCTCTGTCCCTGCCGTGTCCGGGGTGTCAGTGAGCCCTGCCAGTCCAGTCCCCTTGTTTTATGGGAAGCAGAGATGGCTTTCCCACCCCAATTTGCCCGTGATCCAGCCCAGGACAGTCCCAGTAGCTTGGGCACAGGTGGTTGCTTTGGAGCAGTGATGTTTGCTGGTCCTGCTCAAGGATGAAGTCTCAGCATCACCAGCAGCGGAGAGCTCACCAATCTTTCTTGGGTGCTAAAAGCAGGGAAAGGGAGATTCCTGCATCCTCCATCCCCATGTCCCAGCCAACCTGGAGGTTTGCTCCCCTGTGCAGTCACAGATCAAGAAGTGTGATTTGCTCTGCATGAGATAAGCCCAGGCTGCAACAATATTTTGAGGCCAGAGTAGCTATGATGGGGGAGAGAAAATGGAGCTGCCAAGCAGCTCAGGGTGAGAATGGGTGGCTCAGGGTGAGACTGGCCACTGCAGCAGACAGCTGGAGGGAGAAAAGGTGGGATAGAGGGATGCTGTCAGACAAGCTCTGTCTCCCTGTGGGCATAACTCAGTACTGTGCATGGCATAGCTCAGCAGGTGGTGGAGGGTGGCCAGGGCACACTGGGATGCTGGGGACTGTGACCTTGCTTTATCCTGGGTGTCTCTGAGCACAGCAGCACCCCAGGAACAGCCTGTAGCATTCAGAAATGGCCTTAGACACATGCAGGGCTTCAGGACCGTGTTGTGACCAGTCAGCTCAGGGTTGAAGGGGGTTGAAAGGGAGAGAAAGGGAGAGTCCTTCCTACTCCAGGGCACCAGCTGGGGACTTACGGTGGGAATGAGTTTGCACCAGCACCAACATATGGTGGGGATGGCTTTGCATCAGTTCTCACTGTCCTCCAGGTCTCACTGTCTTCATTCCCACTGAGAGCTTCAAGCAAATGCCCATCTGTGCCTGGTGAGGTGGGGACCCTGAGGACACTCCAGGACATCTCCTGAGCCTGTGCAATGCTCTGCTAGGCTGGAAGATGGATAGGGGAGGGGAGCTGTGTCTCTTATCTGAAGCAGGAGGGCTGGGAAGTTTAAAGTGTTGGGTCTATATACGGCAGGACAACCAGCTTGACCTCCCATCCCCACTCTCCCTGCCTCCTTTACTGGTTCCTCTGATTTCAGGGTGGGCCTAGAGGTGCCAGAGGGTGTGGAGCCAAAGTCTGCCAGCATCACCACAATCCCCCCCAATCTCATAGACTGATTTCTGTTTTCCTCTTCACTGGGTTGAATCCCACTCACACTCTCCCCTCCCATTCCCCTCAGGTCCGTGGCTGTGACCACTATGGCATCTACCACACCAGCCCCACGCTGGGCAGCCTGGTCAAGCCAGTGGTGCTGTGGACCCAGCAGGATGTGTGCAAATGGCTGAAGAAGCACTGCCCCCACAACTATCTCATCTACGTCGAGGCGTTCTCCCACCACGCCATCACAGGTACAGTGTGCCCTCTGGACTATTTGCCATTAGCACCTGCTCCTGGGAAAGGCTGTCTGGACACTGGTGGCTCAGAAAATGGACATGCCCCCCATTTCTGTCCCCTGTCCATGAGATGCAGCCAGGGTCAGAGCAAGGGACACAGTGATGCTGACCCAGGCTGGGCAGGAGGCATCTGCCACCAGAGTGAGCTCCAGGACAGGCAGGAAGTTCTTTAAAATGATTAAATTGGTTTACAAGACAGGGAAGAATCTTCTTATCACCTAGCTTGATATAATAATATTTTTTAAATATTTTAAATACTGAAAATTTTTGCAGAAGTGAAACATCTCTGCCAAGTTGGAGTCCAGGTTTCAAAGGTCTTTGTCCAGGTCCTAATCCAACTCCCAATCAAGTCCTTAAAGGAGACCTACCTCTAGGATCTGCTTCCTCCCCTTTGCTCCCCAGGGAACAGTGGCATTGACCTCTGTGTAAGAGCATCATTCCAGTCCAACTCCAATGTGTGCAAGGCCAGACTGAGGTCTGCCAGGGCCAGGGAATGGTGGCAGGGAAGTGAGGGCAAGAGCTGCCTGGGGGGGATGCAAAACCCTAATGTAAGAGCTCAGCCAGCCCTTGCTCAGGCAACAAAGGCAGCATTAGTGAGTGTACGCTGGGAAGCAAGGACAAAAGCTGGATTAAGATCCCTCCTCTAATAGCCCCAGACTGCAGGGAAGTGGCTCGGTGAGCACTAATGCGCTGTGATGGGCACCCCCAATCCCCGGGGACGACCCGCCCGCGTGGGGACCCTGCGCTCAGAAAACATCTCCTCACGTGGGAGGTGGAGCGGAGGAATGGGAAGCTGCTGCCCGCGGGGATGGGTTACACGATTGCGGTGCCGGTACCTGTCAGAGGCTGGGGACAGGAGCTGCCACCTTGTGCTGAAAGTGAGGCCATGAACCAGAATGGTTTGGGTTGGAAGGGACCTTAAAACTCATCTCGTTCCACCCTCTTGCCGTGGGCAGGGACACCTTCTGCTAGACCAGGTTTCTCTAAGCCTTGTCCAGCCTGATCTTAAACACTCCCAGGGATGGGGCAGCCACAGCTTCTCTGGGCAATCTGTGCCAGGGCCTCACCACCCTCACAGGGAAGAATTTCTTCCTGATATCCAGTTTAGCCCTATCCTCTGCCAGTCACTCCCCATCATCCTGTCACTCCACGCACTACTCCGGGCAGTGAGAGAGCACTCCCTCCTCACTCCTCCATGCTGATGGGCTCCCCTTTGTGTTGCCCTGTCCTGGTGTCACTCCCCCACTCCACGGGGCCGGCCGGGCACCGAGCGGTTCCGTGTTTGCAGGCCGGGCGCTGCTGCGGCTGAACGGGGAGAAGCTGCAGCGCATGGGCATCGTGCTGGAGACGCAGCGCCAGGAGGTCCTGCAGCAGGTCCTGCAGCTCCAGGTGCGCGAGGAGGTCCGGAACCTGCAGCTGCTCAGCCAAGGTAGGGCCAGGGGGGCAGCCGGGCAGGGGGCTGGGCTGTGGCACATAGGGGTGGGTCGTGGGGCCGTTTGGGGAGCACAGGGGTGAGTTGTGATGCACAGGGCCAGGCTGCCACACGCAGCCCAAAATCCGTCAGTGGCCTTTTGCACGGAAGGGAAGGGATTCTCCGGGGCTGGCAGTAGGTGAGCTGTGACGTGCCACCCTGCAGGCTGTTTATTCCTTCCTCTCCCACCTTGTTCCAGCTTCTTTTGGAAATGTCTCCTAGCTGATCCGTCTGTTTGGCAGATTGCACCAACACTGTGAACCGAGCTCCGCTGGGAGGGGCTGTGCACCGCCGATACGAGACCTGAGCTGCACACTTGGAACAAGAAGAGACAGCTTCCCAGACACTCCAGGGCTCCTCTCCTGCTTCTTCCTTCTCTTTCTTTTAGAGGAATATGTTCCTGTGCAGGGATGGAAGGTTTCTTCCAGCAGACATGGCTCTCGGCTGAGGAAAATCAGCAAACTAGCTGCTGGGACAGATGATGAACTTCCATCCACCTGAGCCTGACAGTTCACAGGGAAAGAGATGGAAAAAAGGAGATGGCAAAAGGCAGGGCTCAGCACTGTGGAGAAAGGGAACGCAGTGGTTCCAGGAGCAGCTCAGAGCCATGTGCAGGACACTGAAGCATTATGCACTTGGGCAACATCCCAGCACCTGGCAACTCGTGTCCATGCCTCGGAGCTTATTTAGGGAGCTTTGGTTTCCTCATCAGACTGGGCTGTCTTCCAGTGTCCAGGGAGGTGACGTTATCAGTAGCAAATAAGATGATACAACCAGCCAAAAAATTCAAAGCGGGGCCAAGACCCCAGCACACAGCTCCACTTGGTGAGTTAAAAAGGGAGCTGAGTCATCAGGGCTGGAAAATCTGTGGGTGAAAGCAGGATGGATGCACTGGGAGGGTGCCATGGCCTGGAGGAAGCTGTGCCAGGAGCTCTTCCTTCATCCATGGGCAGATGGGGGAGCTCAGGCTGGGGGGAGCAGGCAGGGGTGGTGATAGGTGCTGCCCAGGGTGGGGCTGGGGGATCACTGGGTGCCAGGTCCTCCCCAGCCCCCATGCCTGATCCTGCTCTGCTCCATGCTCCCACCAGCTCTGCAGAGCTCTACTCATCCAGGCATTGGCAGGTTCTTGTCCTGACCTCCTGCCCAAGGGCTGGCAGTGGTGCCACCAAAGCCAGGCACCTTCCAGCATCATTAAGGTGAAAGTGTTTGCTGTTATGCCCTCACCTCCCAAACTCTCCACACAGAGCTACAGACTGCCCGTGTGGGCAGATAAGGAAAATCCATGTGTAAATCAGGATTTTTGGCCAGGGTGGATGCTGTCACCTTCCCACATTCCACCTCAAGCGATGAGGGAAGGGCTGTGGGTCTCGGGGGCCCAAAAACAGCAGCACCCCAAAAGCCCTGGGGCATTGGGATGTGGAGGCAGGTCATGGTGCCCTCCAGCCAGGCACCCTCCTGTCTGCTTCTCTGCTGGTAATAAATGAGAGACTGTTACTTTAACTCACTGCTCTTCTGACTCTTCCCATACCCAAACCTGCCCTGTGAGTTTGGTCCCTCCAGTCATTTCTGGGATGCTCAGGACGTGTCTACAGCCCTAAATCCCTCCATGCTAGGCTGAACATCTTCTCTCTCTGCCTGTGAAGTCAGGGGTCTGTGACCCTCAGCTCCATCTGCAGGGAAGCAGCTCCAGGGCTTTGCTGTGTGTAGCCCCCAGTACTCCAGGACACAGGAATTACAATTTCCTCCTGTTTCCATACTGACCTTTTCAAATATGCAGCAAAATTTGCTCTTCTCACCTCACCGGAGACTCGTGAGCAACAGAGCTGGGAGAATTTATTGAGTTTTAAGAAAAGGAAAAAGAAGCCAGGAAAAAGCTCATCTTCCCCACGGTGGGGTTTGTTTCTGTCCTAGTGGGGAGCCGGGGTGCAGTGGGAGCGGTGGGGAGGCACAGGGAGCTGCAGGGTGATGAGGGGGCCAGAAGCCCAACAGCAGATCACGGCTGCAGGTGTCTGCACATCGTTAGAGGGAGACGCTGAGCTTCTCTCCAGAGCCTGGGAGCTGCACAGGGAGAAATGTCTTCTCCGGGCTTCAGCCAGGCTCATGCAGTTGGTGGAGATTGGGCTTGGAATGCAGCTGGGGTGCACAGAGCAGTGCTGGGGCTGCCCTGGATCCTTTGGAAAAGGCAGGGTTGGCCCCAGATCCTGCCCCAAAACCCAGCTGCCCCTTGCTGTGCTCCTGAGGGTGCTCTGGCTGTCTCCAGCTCCTCAGCATGGAAGAAAGGAGGCACAGAAGAAAGCAAGAACCCGACCAATTGCGCTCAGCCAGAGCCCCAGCCATAGCCCCTATTCAGGTATCTTTCTGAGAGCCACTAACACACGATGAGGTGGAGGAGCAGGGTGAAAAAATATTCCCAAGGCTGGCAGGAGGATGTTGTCCTGCCCCCAGTCCTCTGTGTCTTTTTCCTGAGGAGGATGGTGCTGGTGAGAGCAGAGCATCTTTCCAGGCTGGCTCTGAACTGCTGCTCTGGCGGTGTCTGGTGCCACCTAATGCCCATGGCTTGTCCAAGGGGCACCCAGGACTGCCCAAGGCAGCAGGGATGCATCCAGAGAAGCCCTGATGTGGTTTTGACTTCCATAGCTCTGGGCATGCAGCAAAATGCATCTGCATGGTGGTTCCAAGGAAGGACAGTCCTCGTCATGGGTGAGAACTTGGGGTGGTGAGTATTGCACCAGGACATGGGGAATTGGAGGCAGATGCTGCTCAGGATCCTCTCAGACTGAAGCACAGCTTGGTCACTCCTCATCTTTTGCCAAGCAAGAAAAATACCTTCTGCTTGTCCAGCATTTATCTGCCAGTGATATTCCAAGCACTGCCCCAAAACAAACAGCGCCGACAATGAAACACAGATGAATCAATTCATGCAATATTAAAACCAGACAACAATTAAAGTAAACAGAAAACACCAGCAAGCATCAGTCAGTCCTCTGCAGCATGCAGGAGGATGCAGGCAGCAGCACTGGGGCACAGGGGCAGGCAATAGCCACACAACTCCTGTCTCTGATAAATTTTTTTGCCACTTGGTGGAAAATTTTTGAAATAAGAGGGTCAATGTGTCACTGGCATCCGGAGTTATATTCAGGAACAATCCAGCAATCCCTTCTCAGTGGCAGAGGCAGTTTGCAGATTCCAGCAAGGTTTTCAAGCAGAAAATAAAAGAGCCAGCAGAGATGCCCATAGAAAATGCATGCAAATTTGTCTGAGTAATTACTGAGCCTGGCTTGATGTTGTAAACACCTCCAGCTCCCCATTCCTCTGACCCTGCCATTCAGGCCGGGTGCTGAAGGCAGCCTGTGCTGTCCCTGGCTGGCTGGGGTGGGAGCACACGGTGTGCCGGGCTCTGGGGGGACAGCGCCTGCCACTGGCTCTGCCGAGTTGGAGCCGGTTTAAATGCTGTTCCCGGTGGATTGCACACTCGATCTAATTAGGACCCTGTCATCCCATCAGGGGCACAGCGGGGATTACAAACCACCTCAAGTCATTGTATGGGAAGCTTGACTTGAGCAACCTGTGCTGGCAGCTCAGTAAGCCAGGCCTGTCCTGGGCTGCATCCCCAGCACCATGGCAGCAGGGAGGGGGGCTTGTCCTCCTCTGCTCAGGAGGAGCCCCACCTGCAGTGCTGCCTCGAGTTCAGGGGATCCCAACACCAGAAAGTTGTGGAGCTCCTGGAGTCCGGAGTACAAACTCAAAGATGCTTCAAGGGCTGGAGCACTCCTGCAATGAAGACAGGCTGAGAAATCTGGGGTTGACGAATCTGTTAAAGAGAAGATTCTGGTGAGATCTCAGAGCCACTTTCAGTGCCTAAAGGAGCTGACTGACTCTGAACAACAGCATGAAATGACAGGACAAGGGGGAATGGCTTTAAACCGCAGAAGACGGGGTTAGGTTGGATATTAGGAAGAAATTCTTCCCTGTGAGAGTGGTGAGACACTGGCTGGGTGCAGGCTGTCCACAGTAGCTGTGGCGGCCTCATCCCTGGAAGGGTGCAGCAGCCTGGAAAGGCCACCTGGGTGCTGCTCCAAGTCAGAGCATCCCAGGGAAGAGTGAGGTCCGAGCGTGTGGCAGGGGCACAGTAAAACAGCCACTCCTGGGATGCTCTGACAGCCACATCCCAGCTCTGGCATGCCTCCCTCTGCCTCATCCCATAGCCCTGGTCCCCATCCCACTGCCTGGTGCTGGAGGACAAGGCAGGGCTTGGGAACACACACAGAGTCTTGCAACGATGGCAGTAAAAGTCTTCTGCTCCAGTATGTTCTCACTGCACATCCAGGACTAATCAATCTTGATTTATTGCTAATGAACTTGAAAACAGTGTTGGGATGGATCAGGTGCCACTCAGGGTGAGATGGATAATATAATTAAGATTTCCTCAAAGGTCCCGTTTTTCTTACCTTGTTAATTAAGCTGATGTGGGGCCCTCCATGCAGAATACATAATGAGAGGCTGCCAAGACAGAGCTGGCTGTTAATGGGAGGTGATGCAGGGGGAAACGCTGGCCTTGACCACAGGGCTGGAGATGTTTGGGCAGCTCTTTGGCAGCTTGGTTCCCCAGAGCAGCCAAGAGTTGATCTCTTCTGAGAACTCACCACATGCTTTGCACAAATCCATTTGGTGCCTGCAGGGCAGAGTGTGCAGTCACAGGGATGCAGGGGGAGGTGGATGGATTCATCCCTGTTTGGGATAGGCTGAGCATTGTGGCAGAGCACACCAAAGCACAGCCCAGGGTGTGGGGACAGGGAATTTCCTGCAGAAATCCATGAGCAGCCCTGTGCAGCAGCTCTCGCCGGGGCTGGAGCCTCTGGTGCAAGGAGGACAGGGAAGCTGCTCCACTCTCCATGGCCCAGGCACGTTTTTGGTACTTGCACTCTGGTGGTGACTTATGACAATGAATTAATGGCCTCTTAATAAGGGTGACACTTTCCTTAATTAGAAAGTATTAGAGCAGGGATAATTGCTTCATTTCATTTTGTTCCCCTGTATTACTTCCTTCATTTTTGATCCTCATTCTCAGCTGCTGGATGCCCTCTGAATGCTCTGTCTCCCCAGAGCCAGAAACACTCCCAGGGACAGTGGGCATGGCACAGAGACAGGAAAGATGGAGAAAGTGAGTGTGGGTATGGCTGTGGCGCTTTCACTGGCACAGGGATGGAGGGGGTGGGTGCAGATGCTGCTGCTTTCACCAGGGTGGTCCCAGGTTTGCAGCAGTGCCAGCACCTGGGCAGGGTCAGAGCACGTAGCTGGCTGTTTGCACTGGGGTTGGTGGCACATGGGACCACCTGGCAAGGCTGGACAAAGGGGGAGGCAGCATCCACAGGCTGGAAGCCACCAGAGGGAAAGCAGCAAGTGGTGGAAGGTGGGCAGCCCAGGGAAGGCAACAGGACTGAGATAAACAATTGATCCAAAACAAATATCATTTGGGTCGACCAGAGCTGTTCCCCAGCTTGGGTGCACGAGAAGCTTTGCTGCAAAAGCAAGTTGAACATCCACAGCATTTCACTTGGGCCTTTTTTAGAAAGGCAAGTTTGGGGTTTGGTTTTGACACAAAATTCCCAGGCAGCACATTTGCACAGGCTCTTACTGGGGCCTCCAGGAAAATCCTTCACACCCCCCACAGAAAATCAGCGTCTTCACTTCCCAGCAGAGGATGCATTTTCTAAAACTGGGAAGGATTTGATGAAGCTACATAACTTCATCACCAGTCCTGTCCTGCATCCTCACAGTTCCCACTGCCCTCCATGGGGTTGTTGGTGCCCCTGGCTTGGGATGGGTCCCCATGTTATTACAACCCTGTAAATCATAAACAGCAGTCTCAGGGCTTTACAGCTCCAGCTCCTCCTTGAGGCAGGAGCTTTTCCCCCCTTAGCCTTCCCTCTTTGCACTGCAACTGTTTTGCTTTGTCGCCATATCTAAAATTGAATCTGTTTGGATTTTCTCTCGCTCTTTTTTTTTTTTTTTTTTTCCCTTTTGCTTATATTTGCTGAGTGCATTCAACCACAGGGAGGGGGGGGAAATAATAAAAAAATCCATCAGCATAATTCCTGGCTGTCGGAGTGATGGCAGGCTCCGGTTTCCAATCAGCGGCCCGGGCTGCGGAGCAGCGTGCGGGAGGAGGCTGGGGCTGGCCCGGATGCTGCCGCACAAACCAGCTGCAAATCCCTCTTTGTTCGGGAATCACTCTCCTTCAGCCAGACCAGCCTCTGCACAGCCCGTCCTGAGGGTGTGTGAGCATGTGGCTGCCCTGAGGGGCTTTGTCCCCCTGCCACTCCAAGGATAAAGGGGATGCAGCAGCCGGCTGCGATCCTTTATCCCGGGATAAAGCCTTAGGAGACAGGGAATGCTGTCTCCCATCCTGGATCTGGGCGTCAGTCACACCCTTTCCCTCACCTGTCTCTGTGCCTGGTGCACAAGGCTCAGCAGATATGGGCTGAAATCTGGGCTCCCAGTGCTCCCAGTGATCCCAGTCCCAGGCACTGAGCGTCTCACCATCCCACCAGTGGAGATGCTGGCCCTGCACAGCCCCATATGCACAGCAATTAGTGACAGTTCTGGGGATGTCTCCAGAGCAGTGACATGTGGAAGAAGCTCTGCAGACCCAGGACACACTTTATTGTAAAAGACTTAAGGGTCTGAAGGGTGCTGCTGCTGTCCATGATCAGACACTGGCACAGGTCGCCCAGAGAAGCTGTGGCTGCCCTGTCCCTGGAAGTGTTCAAGGCCAGGTTGGAGGGGGCTTGGAGCAGCCTGGTGTAGTGGAAGGTGTCTAATTGTGATTCTAAAATGTGCTTTGAAGTTACTTTTTAAAGTGTAAATGTCCCATCAGCCAGCCCCATTCTGGGCAAGGGGCTGCTTCCAGATCCCAACATCCCAAGAGGATCTGCATCCAGAACACCAGATTATTTCCTGGCTTTCCTTAAAGGATGGTTTTTACATTTGTGGAGTTTTAAACTCTTGGCCAAATGTCTTTACAAGCCAGGACTGACCCTTGTTGGGGACACCCAAATTGCTGCTGGGTTGGGGTTGAGGTCGCTGTGTTGGCTGCATCCTGGCAGGCACAGGGGCAGGTCCAGGGAGATCTCCTCAGCACCCGCACGAGAGGCTGGAGAAGCAGTGTCAGGACTGCATGTAGGGTGGCAGCACCTCACTGATACAGGCTATGTAATTGCTTTTTCCCTCATCTCCTCTTCCTGGGGTCCGTATCAATTTAATTTACATGCTCGATGGCTTGAACTGCTTCATTCCTTCTGCCAAGCACCTTCTCCAGAATTTACAGTTGCAGTGTGTGCCTGGGTGTTGCTCCTTGGTCTCCTGCCTCACGTGGTGGGAACGGTGGGGACAGAGAGAAAGAGCAGTGACCTGGGGGCCAGAGCACTGGGGAATCACCACGTGCCCCCCTCCACAGCATTGGGCTGGTTTGCAAGGATGAGCTCTCATCCACATCCACCCCTGCAACAAATCCACAGTGCACAAGGAGATGTGATGGTTTCCCGTGCGCACTTGGAGGAAGGCAGCACCACTGCCCCTGTTGCTCTTCCTCCTCCTCCTCCTCCTTCCTTTGCCAGCACAGCTCTGCCTGTGAAACAAAGCACTGCTCAGCATCTGCTTAACATTTGCTGTTCTTTTCAAGTTCATTCCTTGGCCTCCTCTGCTCAGGAGAGCCTGAAAATAACAACAGTGAGTGCCTTTATATTGCACAATTTCAGAGGTTTGTACCTCACCCAGCCTGTAGCTGCCTGCTCTCCTGCCCCTGTCTAACCCCAGAGTGGCCAAGCTCCCCTATCCCCCCTCACCCTCATCCCGTTCCTGGAGATGCCAAACTGCGCTTCGTGGATGCAGAAAATGGACGTGGTGGCGACTTTGCACAAGTGCAGCAGCTGCCTGGACGAGCGATAGGCACCGTTTACAGCGAGGAGGGGACCTCGAAGGTGCTGAAAGCGCTGCCTGGTCTGGGCGAGCACGTGGAGCTGCCCGATAGCCACCCCCAGGCAGCCGGGCTCTCCCGGGAGGCAGCTCGCTGGCTGGGAAGCGAGGCCGCCTCGGATATGCCTCATTTTATACAAAGAAGGTGGGTTGTGCCTGTCCCTCCCACCCTGCTGAGCACCCTCCGCTCCACCGATAATCATACCTAGCAATTACACCGAGCTTTCCCTGCTCTCTGCAGACGTTAATTAAGCTCTTTTCCCCGCAATGGAGACAAAGAGGGGAAAACCGCGGGGAAACTCCCAGCTTGGGTTGGGCTTTTCTTTTGCACAACTGTGCCATAGGGCCTCCCAGATCCCGGCAGCAGCGCAGGAGCCACGCGCCGGTAATGGCAGGCACGGTGGCCCTGACAGCAGTGGTTGCTCTGGGTTCTACTCTCACCTGGCAAAATTAATGTGGTTTTCCCTAATTTCTGGGGTACTGCCGGATCCTGATGTGGCTGTACATTCCCACAGCCGGTAACCAAGGCTGGCTCTGCCCTGCAGCGCCTTCCCAGGTGCCACCAGCTCTGCAGGGGTGACATCCCAAGCTTGGGAGCTGGGAAAGTGCCCCATGGACATCGCGACAGGCTCGCACCCTACATCATTCCCGGGGGCTGGGGTGGCTTTACGAGGGTACGCGGACCACCCTGGGTTTAGATGGATTGATGGATGGGGAGGGCATCCTACCTGCACCTCTGCGGGCAGGATGATGAGCAGGACACCCTGGAGAGAACAGTAACATACAGGACACTGCCAACACCTTGGAAGGTAGGATGATGGGCAGCAGCTCTGCGAGGAAAGGATAACGGGCAGGGCACCTTCCCGGGCAGAAAGACAGGCAGGTCATCCTGTCCACATCTTGGAGAACGGGGTAAGGGGAAAGGCGTCCTGCCTACGACCTGGAGGGCAGGACAACAGGGAGGACACTCTGGAGGGGAAGATGACAGGCAGGCCACTCAGTGCCTACACCCTGGAGGGCAGGAGGACGGGCAGGACACGGTGCCTGCACCCCGGAGGGTGTAACGGAGGCCAAGCATCCTGGAGGTGCGGACGGCAGCTCGGCACCCTGCCCGCATCCCGCAGAGGCAGCGCAGCGCAGCCCTGCCCGCGCCGGGCTCCGGCCGCACCTGCCCAGGTCAGCCCGGTCCGGGGGGCGCTGCCCCGTCCC
>VYXF01006774.1:112349-138532 GCA_013397295.1 Polioptila caerulea | reverse complement strand
CGGGCAGAGCTCCCCGCACCCACTGACCCCGGGGACAGGGGACACCCCAGACCCGCGGCACGGTGGGGACGCATTGTCTGCCAGGCATGTGCGGGCGCTTTTCCCTTCATGGCAGTGCCCGGGGACGGAGAGGGCAGGGACGGGATAACGCGCCTCGAACAGAAACTTTACACCCTCAAGAGCCTCGTCTGCGCCTGGTCAGAGCCCTGGAGCAGGAGCCGTGGGTGCGTGCCTCGGGTGAAGTTCTCCCTCCTGGAGAGCCTCGACGGGTGTCCCTCGGTTTGGGTGATAGCGGCGGGATGTGCCATGTCCCTCCGGAGCTGCCCGGCCACTGGCCGTGCCCAGGGAGGCAGCGACTCGTGGAGCTTCGCCCTCCACGTGCTTCCCTCCCCGGGAAACCTCCAGCGAGGGCGATTCTTTGAAGGGAAGCCTCTCCCTCCACTTCCTTGTCTTTATTCCCTGGAAGTTTTTCCCATCATCTGCGGTTCTGCCAGGAGTTCATAGGAGGGAGCACAGCTCCTCCAACAGCGGCAGGGATGGCAGTGCCCTTTGGCATCCGTCAACCATGCTGGTCTCATTGCATCTTTGCTGGCACACAGCTTGTGCTGGGACAGGCAGCTCCCTTGGCTTTTGGCATTCCATACCTCTGGAGCTGTTGATAAATTATTGATGATAGGTGGAGCAGATTGACAGGTGACCAGGCAGTTGTTCTGCAGCAAAGTTCATCGATGGGACTGGGGTGGGAGTCCCAGCAGGAGAACTTGAGGTCATGATCTGCAGGTGACTTTCCCCTGCTAACCATAAGGATGTTGTGAGAGGGTCACAGCCATCCCTGGCTACATACATGCTCCTTTAGGCCTGATCCAAATTAATGGACAGGCATTCCTACTTGAAATTATTTCCCCTTTCCCATTCTATGCCCAAATTCCAGCTGCACAGGGCTGCCAGTGGCTTGGGAACAGTGCCTTTTGTTCCTAAATATCACTTCTCCCTTCCCGCATCCCTGGGTTCCTTACCCTTGCTCCCAGCAGTGCCACATTTTGCGTGCCTGCCTTCACAGGAGCTTTTATTTTTCCTGGAGCTGGAGTGGGATATTTAAAAAATGTGGCCACAAACTTCTAAAAAGTTGCCTCAAAAGAGCTGGAGGCCTTGTAAGATGCTACTGAGCCCAGCCTTCCCACACCCACCTCTAGCTCATGGCCAGAACTTGCAGATACCTTCTCTTCCCATTACCAGATGCAAAAGAGTTTTCAGCAAAACCTTAAGGAAGGTGTGAAAAAGCACAGGCTTTTCCCTATTTTCAGTGTATGCTCCTCAAAAATGACTGAGAAGTTTGAGCATTACCAAAAAAACCCACAGTGGGCTGATTTTTGCTCTCTGTCTCTAGGACAATTCCTCTGTGATCCCTGGGGTTGTATCGGTGGTGGGGGAGCAGATTTTGGCTCTTGCTGACTGGTTTATGAGACTTTTTTTTTTCATTTGATTAAAAAATAAGGGGAAAAATGCAAAGGAGTATTTGGTGTGGAAAAATAGAAGATTCAGAACCTCTTAAGCTGGTTTGGATTCCTTTGAGGGGGCAGAGGTGTTAAGGGGGATGAGAGGTGTGTCCGGCTGCCAGAGCAGGGCTGAGCTGGGTACTTTGGATGTTTTGGGAAGGGAGAATTGGAATGATGCTCAGTAGTGTGCAGCGTCCTGAGATGCAGGGGGTGAGCACCAGAGATGTCAGCAGGGTCTGCCCTGGCTGTCACCCTTTGTGTGTCACCTCGAGCTGGCCAGCAAGGCAGGCAAGAGGTTCTGTGCTCCATCCCCTGTTGTGTTTCAGCACTAGCCCTGGCTGGATAAAGGTGTCAGTTGTGTGGATTTCCCCTCGGTTTTCACCCCAGTGTAAGCACAGAAGTCTTCAGCTTTCACTTCACTGTTTTTTCCTAAGTCTTTTTTCTGCCCTTTTTTCTTTGAGCAGCTTGAGTGAGGATTGCTCAGAGGTGCCAGGAAGGAAGGGGAAGGGGAAGGACGGGGACTGGCACATTTGTCCCTGGAGGACTGGGGACAGTAGCCAGAGCCCACACTAATGGGAGTGGGGCAGCGATTTGGGAAGGGACTGCAGGGTCCCCTCTCTGTGCCTGCTTCAGGAAGGAGCCGCTGTCAGGCAGGCCACAAACTCCTACCCATCTCTCCCACCAAAAGAGCCCAAATTAGTTGAATCAGTGATCCCTGCATTCAGCACCAAATGCCACAGAACCAATTGCCAAGGCTGGAATTTCTCACTTGATCTGATAAACCTTTGTGTCCATGCAAACAACCACATATGTGTCACCAGCCAAGCACATGCTGGAAGCTTTTGCCAGTTCTCAGAGCCTGTGGGCTGCATCCCACATGGAAAGTCCCTGATCCTACACAGAAAGTCCCTAGGGACACCTCAGAAAGAACTGCTGGACCCTTGTGTCCTGCATGTTGGTGGCGTGGCTGGCACTCTGGCCACACAGGAGATGCACCTGTATCCCTCTGGACATGAGGACAGACAGGATGAGTGTGGATGCTTTGGGAATCATCTTCTTTGAGTTAAATGATGCTAAACATGTGGGAGGAATTGCAGGTGACGAGTCAAATCCGTGTTTTAAAAAACCCGTGGGTGAACATCAGCATCCTATCCCAGCCAAGGTCTCAAGGTCATGGTGGTCCCGAGGAATCTCTTCCCAAGGACCTGGTGCTCTCATTGTGGACGCATCGAGGATTTCTTTTTCCCAAATCCATATATGGCATCTCCCAGAGCAGCCCCCATCCTCAGATGTGCCTTTGCTTGTGCTGTCAGGAAGGGAGGAAGGAACTTGAAGCCAGAGGCAGAGGCAGAGCCAGCCATGCCATGGGCTTCCTCTTGGTCCTGCTGAATGGAGGGGTGTCCTACTGCCCACTTCCATCAGGAGTGAGAGTGGGCTTTGTGCGATAATTCCTGACATTTATTATTTATAGAGAAGCCAAATTGAATTATTAATACGGAAAATTCAGATAACGTTAACAATTCTCGGTTTATAACAGTTTCCCATTAATAAGGAAAATTGGAAATTTATCATTACATCTGTTCATTAAAACTCACAATTTTTTTTTTTGCTTTTGGTGTCTTAAATGAAAGCGGAGAAATAAACGAAGAGGAAAAGCCATTTATTCACTACTTCTCTGGGCAAAGTCAGCCCATAATTTTTAATAAAGTCTTTGCCATTGTATGTGAAGGGGAAGCCAGGCTGTAATGAAAGCAGCTTTCCAGCCATGTCTGTGGCGTTCCTCAACTGTAGAACAAATACTCAGAAGCACGTCCCGTTTCTTCTCTTTGTGGGAATCTCGAAGCTGCGTGATGGTTTTCTCATTTCCCTCCCTCCCCAGCAGCTCTCCTTGCTTTCACCATGTGTTGCTCCCAGCTCTGAGGAGTGAATTTTAACGCCTCCCCTGCTTCTTTCAGAGATGGCGGATTCCTATACCTGTAAAGGTGGAAGGAAAACTGCAGGCTCCAACAAACCCACTGCCAGCAAGGAAAGGACGGAGACGAGGATAAACCCGCCAGCAGAGCTGCCCAAGCTGGGTGAGGAACTGATTTGTCCTTTCAGTGGAGGTGGATGGGGTGGAGGGGAAGAGCCCAGTGCCAGGAGTTGAGGGGTGGCTGCTGAAACAAGCGGCCTGGGTCTCCATGTGTCTCTGGACTCACCAGTGAGGGCTGTGCTGGCCAAAAAGCCCCAGCGCTGGGAGCTGCAGCGAGCTGGGAGCGGGAGGGGAAGGATGGAGAAGGTCTCTCCCTTCAGAGAGGAGTGTGTCTGGCTTAACGAGATGGGTGTCTCGCTGCCTCTTTATCGTGTTGGTAGCTAAGTGTTACATCAAAGGCTGGAAAGGCTTAAATGAGTTCAGGCCATCTGCTGCCTCCCGTGTCGCGGCCCCCGGGGTGGAGGCTTGTGAGCGTATGAGCCCCGGGGGACCCTCACACTAAGGGCTGTCACGCTGATGGATGGCTGATTTCTCTATCCAGGAATCTCCAGGCCCAAGGAGATTTTTCCTCCTGTCTGTTTATACTGGGCAGATCCCCTCTCTGAGAGAAGCTCCCACTGCCTTTACCTTGCTAAAGGCAGCTCTGGATGCCGAGGGGTGCCTGCACCCCAGGAGAGGGTTGGACCCCAGCAATGTAGCTCAGACAGGGCTTCCAAAATCAGTGGCTTTGTGGGGAAGTGCGTGTGCCCTAAATGTTTCCCAGATGCCACTGTTACCTTGAGGGGATTGAAGCCATAATTGCTAACAGAGGAGGATAACTCATTGCTAAAGGGAATGAACTCCAGCTGTCCGCAATATGAACAGCCTGTGTTCAGGAGTCCGTTTTTCCCTGTGCCACATCTTATCAGCACCTCATTTGCAGGGGAGCTGGCATTGCCTTCCTAGGACAGAGAATGGCCAGCCTAGAGCTGACGGCACCAGGCAGGCAGCAGGAAGCTGGGGCTGGGCAGCAGAATTACGGGGACTCCTCCAGCACAGCTGGTGATGTATGCTGTGTCTGTTTGCAGGAAATGCAACCAGTGACAAAACCGAAGGCAGGAAGAAAGGAAGACCCAAGGCTGAGAACCAGGCACTGAAAGACATCCCTGTAAGACCCCACACACTCCAGCCCCTGAGCCCTCCCTGCTTTGCTCCGTCTGATGTGCCCTGCACTGTGTACTCCAGCCAGCCCCATTCCAGGGTTAAACCTGCCTTCCCTGTGTTTTAATCTTTAGAGCAGGCTTGTCTTGGGCTGAGCAAGATCTTGGTCTGTCAACCCCTACATGCGGACATCCAGCATCTTCCAAAACCCTGCTTAAGGAACTGTACCCCTTTCCAGCCTTGCTTTCCCAGGGCCGTGTCCAGATGACTGGATGCTGTCACAGCCATGTCAGGCTTGGCTAATGAGCTGGCAGCAATGGTGAGGGGCTGATTTATTCCCTGCAGAGTTGTGCAGTTTAATTCCTGACTGGTAACGTGGACAGCACATGGAGCAGTTTGTCATGGGAGCAGGGGCATGGGGTGATTTACGGACTGGATGAAATGTGGGGTGATTAAATCAGCCGTGTGACTTCAGGCCTGATTTATTCCCCAGCCTGGTAGGGAGTAGTGTGCGTGTGCTCTGGGAAGCACAGCAAGGTAAAACCTCAGCAGGAATCATTAGCCTATGGAGTCTGCAGCACCTGTCCCAGCAGCTCTCACTGGAATGAGCACTGCTACACTGAAATACACCCCTGGAGTCCACTTCATGGCTGTGTGGTGAAAGGGATGGACAGAAATGATCAGAGGTCCCATGTGCCCTCCCAGCTCCCTTGGGATGCATCAGCACACACCCAGGGACAGGGTGCTCTTCACTCAGCTATCTCCTGTTTCTCCTGTTCCCAGCTCCCCCTAATGAACCAGTGGAAGGACGAATTCAAAGCCCACTCTAGGGTGAAATGTCCCAATTCAGGCTGCTGGCTGGAGTTCCCCAGCATTTATGGCTTGAAGTACCACTATCAGCGCTGCCAAGGGGTAAGGAGAACTCTCTGTCCTTTCCAGTGGCTGGCTCTTCCACTACCATCTGTAGGGTAAAGCTGCTCTCAGGCCTAAAACACCAGGAAAAACATGAGGTTAAAATGAGGAAATGGGGAGGGCAGAGATGAGCCAGGAGCAGTTCCTGAGTGTGGGTGAGAGGGACTGAGGTCTCTGCAGCTCAGTGTGAGGTCTGGCCCAGGGGGATCATGGACTTATGGTAACTGTTTGGAAGGGCAGAAGAGTATTACACATGATTTATGTCCGTGCCTGAGTCAGAAAAAGCCTCTCTTTTGTGATGTAACATCTGTGCTCACCTGCCTCTCCCTGCTCCCTGCAGGGTGCGATCTCGGAGAAGCTGACGTACTCATGCTCATACTGCGAAGCCGCCTTCACCTCCAAAACCCAGCTGGAAAAGCATCGGCTCTGGAATCACTTGGACCGGCCAGTGCCAACCAGCAAAGCGGAAAACAAAGTGCCCAAGGCCATTGGGAAGAGCAGTGGAAAGAAAAGGTACCAGGCTGTGGCTGGGCTGCATGGCAGTGGCAAAGGGACGGCTGGGGGAAGGGGAACATGCCTGCCTCCATTCCTATAACCTGGGCTGGCGAGGGGGGAGAGGTGTCAGGACACTTATCTAACAACCCCTCTTTAAACAAGCCCTCTGTGCTTTGCCCTAGACCTGCTGAGAGTTCAGCTTGCCCCACCATCCATCCCAAACAGGCAAAGACGGAAAAAGCCGTGGCCCAGGAGCACGCGGAGAATGGCGAGTGCCTGGCGGAGAGCCGGGAGAGCAAGGAGTTCCAGATTGCAGCAGCTGAGGCCATGGCAGCTGCCACCCCCACGGCCAAGTCCTCGAGTGGCAAGGACGGCGGGCAGCAGCGGGGCAGCCAGGCCTCACTGCAGGAGGAAGACCCCGAGAGGATGAAGCACAGTAAGATTAGAGCCCAGGGCTACGCTGGTGCAGGAGCCCAGAGGGAGGTGTCCCATGGGAAGGGGATCTGCTGCAGCCAACACTGCTGCGAGTGTCCCTTTGAATCCAAGGGATAGCCAAGCCTTGTTTCCAGACCTTAATAACTTGCCCTGCTCTCCAGTTTCTTGCAGCTTCACTGGGAGTTAAAACTCAGTTGTAGGTGTGGTAGAAATATTTCTAAAAGACCTGTGTGATGGTTGGATTTGATGATCTTAGAGATCTTTTCCAACCTTAACAATCCTATGATAGGATTGGAAATGGGTTGAATTCCTGGCAGCACAGCAAGCTGCCGTGTCAGCCCATCTGTCCTCACTGAGTGTGTCAGGTTAAACCAGGGTGGTTCTGGCAAACCCATTTTCCTGAAGGACTGGGACAGGATGAGGAGCCTCTATCAGTCCATGGCCACTGCAGAGCTGGTGTAGGGCAGTGGTTGTCTCCATCATGGTTTGTGGTTCCACTGCTTGCAGCACCAAAGCAAACCACCACAGCCACATGTGGGAACTGCTTAGCTTTTGCACTAGAGAGAGCCACCACTTTCACTCATTGAATTAATCCTGAATAACAGATTTATCCTGGTTTTGTGGAGTGGGAAGCAGCAATCTGTTGGTTTTTAGGGGCTGAGTGCTCCATATGGCAGCCTTTGGGCCACTCCTGACATGGAATGTGTGCCCATCCCATGCCCTAGGACTGATGAATCCCCCTGGCAGTACAGTTATTTGACCAAATCTCTCTCTCTGTTTCTCTCTTTTGAGTCAGGAAGGAAACAGAAAACTCCTAAGAAGTTTACAGGGGAGCAGCCATCCATCTCGGGGACATTTGGACTGAAAGGTAATACAGGAAAACTCTGGTCAGCTTTAGGGTTCTACCTTCTCCCCGGGGCATTGCAAGGAAGCCCCTTCCTTAAAGTCCCTCCCTGTGGTGGAGTCAGATGAAGCCCAAGGAGCTCACACTGGAGGAGCTGACACCTTTTACCATGAGAGAGTCATAAAGGGAGTGAAAAACAGCAGCAGAGCTGGGACTGGTAACAACCCTGTCTGCTCTGTTCCGGAGCCTGGTGCTGGGAAATGAGGGAAGAGAGAGAAGGATGCGGGTGTGTTCATCTGTAACACAAGAGAAACGAGCTGCTGACATCAGCGAGAGATGAGAAACATCATCTCATCCCCATCCCACCATCCTGGGATGCCGCAGCGTTTCCAGTGGCGTCGGGAAGGAATTCTGCGTAGAAAGGCTCGTGACGCACCCATCCCTCAGACTCCATCTCCAGGGCTGGTCGCCCACATCCAGGAGAATGAATCCAAGGGAGAGGAGCCGTGCTGCCGGGATGTTTGCTGAGAGGAGACCCAGGAATTGGCTGCTGCAGTCTGACAAAGCAAGAGCAAGTGGAGCTTTGGTCATGCTCCATAAATACACCCAAATGGGCTGGGAAGGACAGGGAAATCCTGGAGCATCCCTGGAATGAGAGCAACTGGATTCAGGCTGTCTATGAGATACGTTCAGCCAGAGAAATAGAAAGCAGATTTCCAGGCACTGCAGGAGGCAGCACCTTCCAGTATGAGGCACTTGGGGGAGAGGCACTAATGGCTTTGAAGGAATTGAACACTGACCAGCAGGCTGGATGTGGTCTCTGTGATTTCCTTTCCTCTGGCTTCTGGGAAGTCTGGGCTTGTTTCCCTTATCTTCCCCACAGAGGCACTGCTGGAGACTGAAGCATCTGCTCTGGGTTCCTGGAGAGCAAGGTGTCCCCATGACCCACTGCCTCAGATGGAAAGTGAAAATGGGGCAGGTGTTTGCCTACACTCCTCAAGTTCATTGTGGCAGTCACTTCCCAAAGATGGGGGTGCCCCAGCTCATCATGGGGTGCTGTCTCCATCCAAACACTGGATTTGCAATAGTCACAACCCCTAGGTTTAGGGGGATGTGGACCCTTGTGGGACAGGTATGGATCTGACCCTGGTACTCACCTCATTGCCTCCAGCACCTTCTGTGGAAGCCCAGGCACAGGGCTGAACTGCATATGGGTTTGGGAGATTTGATCCAGGGGCGTTAAACAGCGTTTCCAGTGCAGGAACATCCCTTTTACACACTGAATTTGCTGTTCCAATTCCCCTTTTCAGTTTCTTGCAAACTATCCTATTCCCTTCTCCCCAGCCTGTCTGCTTGGCTGGAGGCATCCTACATCACTTTGCCATGGAGTTTCCATAGTTCATAAACTTGTGTTGGGAGATATGATACTGTTTGTAAAACACCACAAGCTGTTAGAATATTGCTTGTCATAATTATGGACCTGAGCCTACATGTACAGCCTTGGCAGACATGCAGCCAGCTCAGTGTCCCTGGCTTGGAGAGAGATTTTTTACCTGTTACATGTGAGTTGCTCTGAAGGCATTAAAGCAAGCAGTGAATAAAAATCCTCTTTCTTCACAGGTCTTGTCAAGGCAGAGGACAAAGCAAAAGCCCATCGAGCCAAGAAGCTGGAGGGAAATGCCAACATGGAGGAGCTGAAAAAGAAAGCTCCAGGAGTTGGTGTGAAGAAGGAAACATCTGTGCATCCTCCAGCAGGTGAGGCTGGTGGGGGCAGAGTGCAGACAGCAGCTCTGTGTGTAGTGTAGCTGCTTTTCTCTGCTTGACCCCAAGCCTGCATGGTCCCTACCTTCATGCCACCATCACCACCTTCACCTGCAGCTCCTGGTCCCCACACCCCTCTTGGCCCAGCGAGTTGTTTGCTGGGTGAGTTTTCTGGCAGGTTTGTCAGGAGAAGCAGCACAAAGTCAGAGGTAGGAGCGCACAACTACTTCCCTTTTGAGATGTAACACAGATGTGGGAACAGCCACTGCTGCTAAAATGTTGGTGCTGCCACAATTGACATCCTGAGGGGCACTTTCCTTCAGTTCACTGCCAGGTCAACGTGATGGAAGTGCTGGGAGTTGAGAGCCAAGTTCCACCTGGCTTCACTGTGAGTCAGCATGTGACCCATGTGATGATGGCATTTTTCTAACATCATTCCCATGAATGACACCAGTGGATAACTCTGGGTGTAATTACGCCTTCCCTGAGCCTCGAGGTGCAGCCTGCACCCAGCACAGGTTGCTTGCTTTCCCTGAGAGCTCTGACAGCAGGAGGAACGCAGGATGTGCAAGATAAACACAGCTGCAGTGCCTTGCACTGCTTTCAAATTCAAATAAACGACTCTCTGATCTCACAGCCATGCTAGAGCATCCAAATAAACAGACTTGGCAGATTTTATTCAGCCCAGGCTTCCCTTGCTGGAAGGCCAGCACTGCTGTGCTGAGAACACGGCGTGAACTCTGAGCCTGGGAGCTGCTTTTGGCTCCACATATCTCTTATTTGGGGTTTTTTAAAGGCCAGTCACAGCCATTCAAATAAACAGATGCCTGGAAGCCAGCAGTCCCCCAGCTTCCTCTGTGTCTGCTGGGAAGAGGATTGCCAGAGAAGCTTTCCAGGCACACGTCCGGATGGAGCTGAGACGCTCACCTTTGTTTCACTCCCGCTAATTGTTTCATTTGGCAGGGGGAAGTTATTCCAAGCAGGGAAGAATCAGGTGGCTGAGGGCATCATCATCTTTTTATAATTCCCAGTGTACAGGATACCAGGGTGGTTGGAAAGACCTGGGTCTTTCCCCAGGTCACCAGGTCTGGTAACTCCACATAAAATTGACCCAGTGACCCAGTTTACTTGGGCAGCTGCAAGAGAGTGGGGCAGGGAGAGCTGCATGGTTCATGTCCAGTTTTGGCTTTGCCTGAGAGAGTGTATCTCTTTCTAACATCAGGAACTTTCCCACTTCACTGCTTTTCAACTTATCAAATCAAGCAGCTGAGTCAGGTTGGATGTAACACCTCTCTCCTCTCCCTCACCAGCAAACCCCGAGGACCAGTGGCAGCGGGAGATCAGCGAGAAGGGGGAAGTTTCCTGTCCAACCTGCAGTGTCATAACCAGGAAAACTATTGTGGGACTCAAAAAGCACATGGATGTCTGCCAGAAAGTAAGGCCTTGCTTTATTCAGTCAAACATGCGGATTTTGGAAGGGAATGGATGTGTACATGTGCCTCTCATAAATGTGCAGTGGTGCTCCCAAAACCTTTCTGGACTGTGTTTGATAGAACTTGCTGGTCATCTTCAGCCTGCTGGCTGACTTGCATTGAACCAGAGGGATTTGGACACTAATTTTCAGCAATTCTGAATCCCTTAGTGATCCGGGCCCCTTGCCCCTGTGTCTCAACAGAGTCAGATATTTCTAGTAGCTAAACAAATAGTTTTAAGGCTGGAGAGATTGTTGGGGTTGTCTCTAATCTGGCCTCCTTTGGAGCCCTGTCTGTGGGGTTTCACTGTGTGCTGTGCCATTATCAGACCAGATAAACTGCTTGCATGAGAGAGTGTCTCAGGGAGGCTCCGTGCCTGGATGTGCTCAGGCAGACTGTCAGGATGCAGGAGTTCAGTAATGGTGCAGTGAAAAATTGTCTCTCTGCCACACCAGCATCCATCAGAGCTCAGGATTACGTCTTCATCCGTCACCTGACGGAGCCGTCGCCACAGAAAGCCAACGTGAGATCGATGCCTCCTGCTTTGAAAATATGTGGCTGGGCTTTGATTCCACATTCGTTTTCTGTAAATGCTTCCTCAGCCATTGCCTTGCTGTTTATACAGCAGTGGGAGGCTGCTCTCCCTCCCAAACCCCGTACTACAGCAATGCTGGGCAGAATCCTGCCGCCTCCAATATCCTCCTGGCCTCAGTGGAGTGGGGATCCTGGCCATCACTGGTCGTATTTCCTGCACTTTGGAGCATGTCCCAAGCCAGGCTGGCTCTGTGCAGGCTGCACAGGCAGATGACCTGCTGAGCAGGGCTCTGCTGGAGCAGTCAGTAGTGTCTTCCCTGCTGGAAATCTGCCAACCCCATATTCAGCCGAAGATTTGGGGCTCCAGCCCTTGGAGTGGGTGTTCTGTCACACTTCCTGAGAGAAAGAGTCCTTGCCAGAGCTGGCTGTGCTGCTCTGGGAGCTGGATGCTTCATGGAAACCCAGGCAGGATGGTCCCTAAGCTCCAGGTGTGTGACCAGAGATCCAGCTCTCAGCATTCAATCTCTGAGATGAACCTCTGGCACAACCCTAGTGAGCCCCTGCTGCTACAGTCATGTGGGATCCCTATCAGAAGCCACCCTGGGGTTGAGGCACCCCCTCTTCTTTAATGACTGATATATTCCTTAGCTGGACAATGGGAAAAGGATGTGCAGGCTCCCAAAACACTTGATAAAATGGAAATTGGTTTCTCTGTTCCATGCTTGTCACTAAGCAGTCTGCACTTGTTTCCTTTAGTTTTGGAAAGGAAATAAGGGATGGAGAGGGTTGCAACATGCTTGGGCCTGAAGGAGGCAAGGGCAGTGTTATCCTCCTGGTATCCCAGGTGGGGGGCTTGTTGGAATGTGCACATGGTATGTTTTTGAGTGTTGACCAGAGGAGTAAATCCCAAATTAGCTGCTAGTGACATCTAATGAGTCAAGGAGCTGTTAGCATCCACCTTGTTAGGATCAAGTGCTTGGGTCTGGGACAGGATTAACTGATGGGTGCTCAGGTACCATGAGTCACTCCCACCTGCAGTGAGTCTACTCTTCATTTTTCTGGAGTTCCATAATGAGGAGAGATTTGGAGATCCATCTTCATTACCTCTCCAGCTTTTAGTTCAGTCTTGCTTCACCTTCACTACTCTCCCTTCAATCATCTGGCAGGAGAAGCAGGAATGACCATGGCTGGCCAGACACTGGCTCCCTGTCAAGATACTCTGTCTCTTGGTGCCCAGAGCATGAACCTCCTGAGTCAGTAAATTCTGGTCCCTGCCCCAGCAGAAGTCAAGATTTGTTCACCCACTGTGCAAGTGCCCCTTGTACCTCGAGGTGTGCAGTTAATGCATCTCCCTGCACACTCAGAGGCTGAGTTGGGTCAAAGAGCAGGGCAATGAGAGGCAGAAAATATCCTCCTGTGATTGTGTCTTTAATTTCACACAGCTCGGGCACCCAGAATTTGCACTGTATGCCAGCATCTTTCTTACTTAACAGGACTGCAGAGCACAGTCCACTGGCATTGGTAGATCAAAGCTTCTTCTCCCTCTAACCCTTTAACAGGAAGAGTAAGACACCAGATCCAGATGTTTTCAGCCAGTGAGGCTTTAAATCTAAATCCAAAATGGAATGTTTTCCAAAAATTGGGGCATGTGGGTTTGATAACAGTATCCAGGACAACAGAGAGAAAGCTCTGAGCTGCAGGCAGGGCCTGGGATGGGAAGCAGGAACACTATGTTGCCTGCTGGGTCCCACCACTATGGGGTTATTGACCAGCAGCAGCAGCAGCCCTTGGAAGGACGTGGCCTGTCTGGTGACTTGTCTTTAATTCCTTCAGCTGCAGGATGCCTTGAAGTGTCAGCACTGCAAAAAGCAGTTCAAGTCCAAAGCTGGGCTGAATTACCACACCATGGCTGAACACGTCAGCAAGGTAAGGGAGCTGGGCTGTGCTCGTCCTGTGCCTCCTTTCTCCATGCAGGTGATGAAGCCATCCAACAAAAGTCCTCTTTCCATGATCTTTGTAAAGGAGTGATCCACCTTTGGAGCATTTCACACACTGCTCAGCCTGGATGGTGGCCTTCCCCCTTCCTGCCAAGGAAAGCATTTCCTTCTCAGGTAGTGAGTTAGGCTCATGTTGATCCTGATAAGTAGAGCAGAGGACTGAAAAAATAAAACAAGGTTTCAGATCCCAACGTGGGGGAAGATCTGGTGAGTATGGTGAGGTGGATTTTGAATGGCAAAGCTCTGCCTCCAAAACTGTGCCTGCAAATCCGGGACTAATGGGTTCTGCCTTGCAGGAATCTCAAAATCTGGTCTTTTGCTCTCCACTATGCATGGGAGAAGCAGCCACAAAATTTATTATGAATAAATTTTGCAGGCACTAGTTTAGATGCTGTTGTAAAAGTCTGGTTTTGTACATCTCTGAGATACCAGGACAAGGCATAACTACATTTCTACATGTCCCGTGCTTACCAGTTGTGACTTGTCTTTTACCTGTGCCTTAATCTCCTGCTCTTCAGTCTTGCTGGTGAATCCTCTGTGCAGGAACTGCTCCTGGGTTTCTCAGCTGGCCCTTTGGGTGTAATCACAAGGAAGGCATGAGCAGATCCAGCACATAACAGCAAAGCAGTGGGAGATCCAGCTCTCCTGATGAGAGGTTCCCTCCAGCCCAGGGCAGCTCCCTGCAAGGCAGGGCTTTACCATCCACTCCTGGCACAGAGGACATGAGTAAATGGTTGACTCTGTCGCTTCTGTTACTTCCTTGTTTCCAGCCTGTTCCTGTGGAAACCGCTGGACTTGGTGAACAGGAAGAGCGGGAAAGGCTGAGGAAAGTGCTAAAGCAGATGGGAAAACTGAAATGCCCCAATGAGGTACGAGAACAATTTCTGTTTCTCGTTCTGTGAAAAGGTGGAAGGAGTGAGTCCCATGCAGAAGGGGACATGTACTCTCCAGGCATCCCTTGGCATGTGCTCGACATTTCCACCTTAGCTCAGCCATCCCAGTCTCTGTCCCACTGGCTCTCTGTGCTCCAGCAACAGGACAGCCCAGCAGGAGGCTGGGCACAGGGCAAACTGAGGAGTGCTGGAGGGCAGCTGCTGCCTCCTGAGCTCAGGAAGGGGCACAGCCTGTCCTGGGCACAGCGTAAAACCAAACCACACCAAAACCAGAGCCGAGCGGGTTGCAGACAAGTCACGAACAGGTAAGGGAGGCGTGTGGCAGAGGTTTGTCCCGCGGGTGCTTTGCTGTCTGTGCAGGCAGCGCCTCCCTCCCTAGTGCCTTCCCCTCCTGCTGCCTGCTGTGTGTCTGTCCAGAGGGCTCTGTCCATGTCTTGGGGCAGGGAGTGCCAGGGGCAGGGACAGCTCCTCCCATCCCTCCAGGGCACTGTCTGTCATGCCTGTGCCTGGCTCTTTGGGAACTGGCAAATTCCTCAACACTTGGACAGGATGGGTTGACAGAGCTGCTCTTCAGACTGGGCTCCTTGTGAATGTTCCTCCTTGGAGAAACAGCACCCCAACCTTTTCAACATGGGCACGTGAAGCCCCAGCCCTCCTTAACCCTCCCCTTCTCCCCATCTCCATAGGGGTGCGTGGCCAACTTCTCCAGCCTGATGGGCTACCAGTACCACCAGAAGCGATGTGGCAAGCAGCTTGCCGAGGCCGACAAGCCCGTGTTCAGCTGCCCTCACTGTGGCAAGAAGTACAAATCCAAGGCTGGCCACGACTATCATGTGCGGTCAGAGCACACGGCCTCGGTGAGCCCCCCGGACACCTCCACAGCCCCAGGAGCGGGGCCATCCCCCCCCGGGGGGGACTGCAGAGCTGTGGAGCCCGTGGGCAGGACAGAGCCGGGCAAGGCAGGTGCAGACGTCGGGCCAGTGTTGTTTTCCCCCCTCAAATCACCATGCACGTGTGCTGTACCACGCAGTGTCAGGGGGAACAGGGAACACCCTCCTCCACCCCTCCAAAAATGCTGTTTATGGGAGTGGTCAGCAGCATTCCCTTTCCCCAGTGCCCACAGGGTTGTGCTCCAGCCCACTGTGCATCCGTGCCTGGCAGGAAAAAACCCCAGACCTCAGGCCGCTCCCTCACAAGCGCCGGCTGCTTGCCAGTGCTGGGGTGGCAGGATCTGTCCCTGGGGAACATCCCTTTTTGTTCTCTTGATCCCTACTGACAGTGCATCTGACACTAATCACTCCCTAACTCTAATAACTGACATTGACACACGTGGGAGCACGGAGGGACACAGTCTATGGCTGCTGCTGGGCTGGGGGAGGCGGATGATCCCCTTGCTCCCATGCTCCAGTGCAGAGGCACAAAGCACTTCTAGAAACACACAGCCCAAATCCCAGTATCCCCATCCTGGGGCCAGAGAGCTCGCTTGTTCTCTTGTCGTGCCCTTCCTGAGTCTGTCTCTCCTGCAGCCTCCAGAGGAGCCAGAGGTGAAGCCAGAGCCTGGTCCTGTAGAAGATTTTGAGAGGACCCCGAGCGGCCGCATCCGTCGGACGTCGGCCCAAGTGGCTGTCTTCCACCTCCAGGAGATAGCAGAGGATGAGCTGGCCAGGGATTGGACCAAGCGGAGGATGAAGGATGACCTGGTGCCTGAAACAAAGCGGGTGAGCAGCCTTTATTTCGTTCTCCTTTTGGTTTTGCACTAGCTGTACAGAGAGATCCCAGGATTCTAGCCTGGCTCCAGCTGTACAGAGAGATTCCAGGATTCCAGCCTGGCCCCAGCTGGTTGAGGGCTCACATGTCTCACTTGCTGTGCCTTAAATTAATTAGCAGTGATGGCAGATTTATTGCTGAAGAGCCCACCCAGCGCAGGCTGAGCCGCTGTGGTCTGGAGGCTCCCAGCAGCAGGCAGCTGTGCCCTTTGGAGGAAGAGGTGCTGCACTGGGAAGAGATCAAGGTCTGGCCCCGAGAGTGTTGGGGCAGGAGGTCATTTCTGGTCCATGCTGAGCAGGGAAGTAGAGGCTGGCAGCCAAGAGGAGCACGTGAAGAGAGCAGATCTGATCTGAAACCATCTCCCTTGCGCTGTCAGAGAGCAAAGATCCCCCAGGCAGAATTCCCTCCCTTCCACATCTCTTCATTAACATCTGGGAGATGCTTTCCTGGAGGTAAAAGGCCTGCAGCATCCCAGAACAGCACTGCTGGGAGCAGAGGAAGGCAGAGAGGGGAGACAGGGCTGAGCTCTACAAGCTCCAGCAGCAGTGCACTCATGGCCCAATGCTGTGGGGTTTGCACAGGGCCCCAGCAGGCTTCAGCTTTTTGTAGGCATTGGAGTGAGTACACATTAAACCAAACCTCCCTTCTGGCTGTGGGAGGAGGAGATTATTCCAGGGAGTGTACTAAAGCTGAAATTCCCTCTAGGTATGCTCCTTCTGGACTGTAAAAGGAATGAAGCAGCAGTAAATCATAAACCTTTTCAGTGTGAAGGGGAAAAAAGAGGGAATAGGAGTTCCTTCTGTTTGCCAGGACTCAATGCAGAGCTCTCCTGCAAGTCCCTGCATGAGGTGCAGCCTGTTTCCTGCACAGGTGACTCTGCAGTTAGGTGCCAGGCCTGTTCCCTGCTCTGAAGAGTTGGGCTTCTCTTGTCCAGTGCTCTGAAATTCATCCTGGCAAGATACTGGGCACATTGCCAATATGAACATGAGGATCAGAGGGCATCAGGAGAGTGTGAATAGTCCAGCCCAGAGGACCTACCCCAAGCCATGAGAACAGCCCAAGTCTCAGAGGCAGCTTGGAGAAGTGATGGGGGTCACCCCAGGGAAAGGGGTGGCAGGAGAGCAGAGCTTGCACCAAAATGCCTTCCTGCTCCCACAGACTGTCCCATGCTGTCCTGGCACCTGTGTGTGCTCAGCAGAAGTGCCACCATGGTCCTGCAGAGACCCAGAGAAGCTCAGCCTGGCTCAGCTCTGGTCTGCGTGTGGTGGGCAGCTGGAAAACCAGCACAGAAACAAACCAGCAGCTTCTTTACTCCCCTTGGCATCCCAGTGAGGCGCTGGCACAGAAGGGGATCCAGCTGCAGCACTGCCATCCCCCTTGGGGCAGAGCTGGGCATTTCAGGGCCAGAACTGCTCGCAAACATTTTATTTCCCCAGTGCTTGGTATTGCCATTGTTGGTTTCCAGATGACTTCAGCTGAAATGCATTAATAACTTTAAAAAACCAAGCCCAAGGTAGCTGTTTCATTTCAGATACTGTGGGAGGTGTGCTGCTCTTTTTTCCCCTCTCCTATCTCAGTTCTTGCATTTTCCTCTTTTCCTCTTTGAGTTGTTCCCTTTACACATGACTTTGGGTAATTTCTTTTTGAATTGAGGGAGCAGCCAGGACCCCAGGCCTGGACAAGGGGCACATGCTCAGACTGACAAAGGCTCTATAAAGGTCTCAGCACTGGCATAATTGCTCCATGAAGTGCTGGTGGGTTTTTTTAATGAGACATTTCTTGTGTTCAGAGTCTGATTGTTTAAGTTTAACGAAGACCCATCTCAGTGCTAAAAAGCAAAGAATGGCTGTGAGGCTAGCAGAAGCAGTTTTGCATTAAAGATGGGAAAGGGGGGAATTGGATCAGCTCCCAGATGGCAAAAGGAGGCTCTTGAGTTGGAGGATCAAGAGACCTCAGGCCCTGCATGAAATCCCACATGGATTTTGGAGGCAGTCAGTGTAGTGGGTGAATCCGTACATAGCCGTGCGTGTGCCTGTGGGTACATCTTGCAGTGACTGTCACGTTCCCTTGACAACACTTTATAATCTGTTCAGTCTATGACATTTTTTCTTGACGAGCAATGCTGGGAGGAGGTGGGAGGCAGGTTCTGCCCAGGCTGGCTGGTGGGAGCTTGCTGACTTCAGCACACTCTGAGCTGCTGTGCTCAGCCACAGTTTGCATTGCTCAGGACTGCTCTGCCTTTACAGGTTGGTTCAGTTCAGGGTGTAGAAAGAAACCTCCCGGCAAGTGCCCAATTTAACCCCAAAACAGAACTGCCCTCAGAACAGCCTTGTGCCACATGGGAGGCTCAGAGAATCTGGCAGTGTCCCCATGTCCCTGTGCCACCACCTCATCGAGCATGTGTGGTGGCCTGCACTGAGGGAACTGACAGCCCAGAGCCACTGGAGCAGCAGGAAGATAAACACCAGTTCACCTTGACCAGGGCACTGGGACTGGTGGGAACTGGTGGAATTCCCAGAAGAGCCACCACACCACCACCTCTTGCTCCCCCTGAGTCATGCCCAGCTGTTGGGAGCAGGCTGCTGGGCCTGCACAACCTGTACTGGACGTGGAGAGAAGTGGGATGTCAGTGATCAGCAGCAGATTGCAGCTCCTTTACCTTTTTAGCAAGCCCTAGGGATTTCCAGGATTCCAGAGGGACAGATTCTTCCCAGCTCTGGTCTGTAGCCAGTGGTCCATGGATACACCCAAACTTGCTGCAGCACAGGACAAGCTCCATCCCTGAACTCTCATGGTCCCAGCAGTCAGTGTGGATTTCAGGGAAGCTGATAAAGAAAGTCACCCCTCTCCATCCCTTTTCCAGGCAGCAAAACCTTTTCCCAGGGGAAGGCACAGCTCCTCATCAGGCTGGTGGGACACAGGGGTTCTCAGCCCCCTGAAGCCCCAGCTCTGTGGCCACGTGGCAGCCGGTCCCAGCCGGGGAGAGGGATGCTGGCTTTGGATCCCGTTGGTGGCCTGTGGTGGGATGCGTTCGCCTTTCCCCGGGAGGATGGATTCCTTCACACCAAAGCAATGGCATCAGAATAAACGATTGCTGCTCGATCCCAGGCCCTGCGCTGCCTTCGGTCTGCGCTAACCAAATCCAGCATTTCTAAATATACACTGGAGCCTTATTTTCTCGCTCCGATCTTTATTTGCCTCCAGATAAGCTGAAACAGATGGGGTGTTTCACAACAGCCGCTTGCTGGGGATGTCAGATGGAGAAGGGCACACCCCTGCTGCTTTTCTGGGAAAAATCCCCTCCCCAGAAGCTCCGTGAAGATGATGCCAACCCTCCTCTGGCCTTTGCCAGGGCTGTCGCCTGCCCATGAGCAGCCTTGAGGCTGCAGGTTCCCAGCTCATGGCAGTGGGCTTTGGGATATAGTGGGGGATGAGAAACAACCTCCTTGAGCAGAGGGAAGAGGCATCTAAGAGGCAGAAGGGGAGAAAATGCTATGGAAATTCCACTGTTTCAGAGTGTGATGCTTTCTTGGTAGAGCTTGAGGTGGGTTCCTTGCTTCAAGGTGCTGGAGGTTGTGATGGGCTCCTGCAGCCCAGGCAGGAGCTGTGCCACACAGGGAGGGATGCAGAGCTCCACTGTGGGATACATGGACACTCCATTTGCCTCCCCATGGCTCAGGGTTTCAGTGTCAGTAGGGGCAGCCATGGAGTCTGCACATCCCTGTGGTGTCTGGTGCCACGGGGTGCCAGGGATCTGGAAGGGGCAGCCGTAGGCCAGTCATAAAGCTAAAGGGGAAAAGTCATCTCCAGGCTTGAGGTTTCATGCTGGAACCAGGATAAATTCCAGAGCAGAAGAGGCTGGCTTGGGTTTGTCCCCCAAAACAATGGCCCTGCGATGCAGGCAGGAGCCAGGCTGAGCCCTGCAGACTCGTGGCTCTGTGGGCCAAACCGGATCTAAGCTCCAGCTGTGGGTCCATCCTTCCTCCCCTTGCTCAGCAGAGCTGACATGGTATGACCCTCCTGTGGGACCTGGCTGCTGGCCAGCACCCCTGGGTGCATTTTGCCTTCAAGGCATCATCCACAACTAATTGCTCCATAAGGGAGAACTTAAGGGAGCACGGTGTCTCGTGCTGGGGACCAGGGTGAGGCTTCAGGGGCGCTCGTTGGCAACATCCTGTGTGGTTCTCATTTGCTGTGATATATTTTGGGGAAGGGGAGAGCTGTCTAGGGAGCAGAGAGGATTGAAATATGAAAGTTAATTAAATAAAACCATCAGTTAAAGGAAACAAACCTTCCCAGCCCAGCATCCTTCGACTGTTCAGAAGAGATGGGCTGTAGCCAAAACCAGTTGTAGTCGTTTAATGATTTGGCCATGAAAATTTTCACTTACAGGCTGTTTGAGGAAAATAAATGGAAAAGAAAAAAAATATAAAATATTCCATGCCTAGGGCTCCCTCTTAATAGAGACATAAAGATGACTTTGACATTCCCAGAACCGCAGCACCCTGGGAAGACATGGGATTTGCATGTTATTGTGCAGGACTGTTGGAGGAGAGCAGGGAGGGATTTTTCTCTGGAGTGGGAAAGCAGAGCAGCAGAGTCCACATCTCTGAACATCCCCCCTCGCCTCCTCCCCGGGGACGCGTGGAGGGAGAGGTTGTTGCTGGGGCTGTGTGCGGTTACCCTTAATGTTTGCTCATTCATGGGATTGATTGGGTTTTAATTATGGAGGCTGTTTGGCATCCTGGCTCTCAGTATCAATGGCAAAAAGGGACTCCTGTGTTCTCCCCTGGAGGTGGCATTGCCTTCCCCGGGCTGGGGACCAAGCTCTTGGTAGATGCACCATCCCAGAGCTTCAAAGAGCTCTGCTGGCATCTCCCCCAGCCGCGAAGCACGACGGAATTGCAGCACGCTGGGGCTCAGGGGAGTTTTCCACATCCACATCCGTCCGTCCCAGTGTTCACAAGGCCCAGTGCCCCTGCCCCTCACGTGGAGCCCAGCGCTCCCTGCCCCAGCCATGCCCTGCCACGTGCCAAGGGAAGGCTGCAGGGGCACGTGGATCACTTGGAGTGAAAAGGAGGGGCTGGCATCTGAGCCTTCAACATCCCGAGCTTCCCTTTGCAGGGAGGTTTGGGAACAGCTGGGAGGAGCTGGCCAAAGGCAGATTTGCAGCTTTATCAGCATGTTCAGGAAAAGTCACAGCTGGAAAAGAAATCCAGCCAGCTTCCTGCTCTCTCCAAACCACCAGCTCCAGGACCCTGGGGAATGTTTGGCCTGGGTTTGCACCTCTGCAAGCAGCTTTAAGCCATGCATCCTCTCCATCCAGCAGGGATGCAGTTGCATCCCGTGCTCAGAGGTGTCCACGGAGAGTGGCACGTGCTCAGGTACCCACACCTAGCACTGTGCCATCTGTGGGCTCACCCAGCACTGCTCCCACTCAGGGCCCAAACAACATCCACTGGCTGTAGCAGAGCTCAGCAGGAGTTGTGTTGGTGTGGTTGTGCAGCCCCGTGTCCCCTGTAGACCTTGGCACAGTGGCTCAGTGTCAGGCCGGGACCAGCCCTGCAGGTAGGGCCGGGCACAGTGGCTGGGAGGCCCGGAGATGCCTGGAGCTGCCACAGCTGCCTTGGCTGGTGCTGAACACGCAGAACTGGAGCTGGGAAGGCCGGCCCGCTATGCTAACCCTCAAAGTCGCTAATAAAGCGCTAATTAAAAGCACTTGGAAGGAGCAGCCCTGTCAGAAGGAGAGGCAGAGACACAAGAGCCTTTCATTGTTTAACGGGTTGTGCCCATTCATCCATGGAAGGCAGCCACAGAGGCTCCTGGCCCCTCTGCCCAGTGTGCAGGGTTGTTTATTCCCCTGATTATAAAACAGGGCAGAAGGGCTGTGCTGACACCATGCACCGAAAAGGCCGGGTCCAGTCCTGCCCTGTGGGCATGGACCCGGGAGCAGGAGCCTCTCCTCTCCTGTTTGCCAGGGACTCCTCGCTGGTGGCAGGGCAGTGGGCAGAGCCACCTCCCTGCTCTGCAGTGCCCGGGGGGAGAACAGCATCTCTAGGGGAAGCCTCCCAAGTAGTTTTCAGCTCCTCTTCACTTTGGAGCGGGGCAAAACCCGAGTGAAGAGGCAGGACCCACAGACCGGGCTGGGGTGAGCAGCTCTGCTAATCAGCTGCTATTGTTCACAGCTCAATTACACCCGACCAGGGCTTCCAAAGCTCAATCCCAGGCTGCTGGAAAACTGGAAGAATGAAGTGAAGGAGAAGGGCCGCATCAACTGTCCCAACAACGTAAGGATTGTCTGTTCTTCCGTGGGCTGGCTGGTTTCCATCTGCAGGAGGAAGGGGGAGTTTTGGGGCAGAAACGCACCAAAACTGGTTCTTATTGGGCCCCTGATCACAGTGAAGCTCAGACACTCATTTCACCTCCTTTCCCTGAGCTTGCTGCTGTGCCTGGTTAAAGCATGTCCCACCTTTGTGATCCTCCTTGTATGCTCCAGCTGCCAGGCTTGGCCTGACAGTGCAGCATTGCCCAATTTGAGCTCTGGAGCTGCCTTTGGGAAGCTCCCAATATCCTGATGGCGTGAAGGCTGCCCATCCTGCACAGCCTTTTGATGCAGAGAACCTGCTTTTCCAGAGTTAATCAAAGACAGATTTATGCCAAGCTTTTTAAAACCCTGTGACAAGACAAGCACAGACCTCAGGGCATGGTGCGTGTGCCTCATCTCACTGTGAAACACAGCTTTGGCCCGAGCTGACAGAGAGGTGAACCCCACCCTGGTGCTGAGCCTGGATTTATCGTCCCAAACAAAGCCTTGCTAATGGGAGTTCTGAAGGAGGCAGTTCCCACAAGGCCAGGGGAGCCGGGCTGGCTAATTAATGTCATACACAGGCACTTGGAAGAGACGTTGCTCAGAAACTGGTCATGCTGCTGCCTGGGTGATTTCTCCTCTCCATTAAGCCTCTGCTGTGGCTCCAAGAACTCCTGTAGCCCAGCAGGACCTCCCAACAGCTCACAAATGTAGGTTTTCCACGGAGACATTTAGGGGAGACGTTTTTCAGCCCGTTGCAGAGGGATGTGGCCACATGACTCCCATTAGCTCTAATGGGAAACGTGTGACCAGAGCCCTCGGCGCCTCGCAGAGCATTAACCTCACACTGCTCAGCCTGGACCGGTGGCCGTGCTGGCTCAGCAGGCTCCTGGCCACGGCTCAGAGGAAGGCAGGGGATGATGGGGATCATGTCTAACCCTGCTTTGTTTTTTCCTGCAGTGCTGTGAAGCCATTTACTCCAGTGTCTCGGGGCTGAAAGCTCACCTGGCCAACTGCAACAAGGTAGGTCCTGCCTTTTACACCCTTTTCTCAGAGGTGGCTTTGGTGCTGGGTTTTGTCTTCCCCCCCTTCCCCCCCAGCTGGTTTGGAAGGAACAAGCCAAAGGCACAGGTTAAAGGATGGTGGCTGCTGGAGGGCTGGCTGGCAGTGCTGCTCCAAGTGAGTTATCACCAGGCAGGTGGAGGCAGAGAGGCTCGAGCTGAGCAGATGGGGTGGAGGGGATGTAGCTGCCATTCTAGTTAGAGAGAAAAGATCCCACAGCACAGACGTCTCACCCAAGCCCAGACCTCTGGCACACGGAGTGTCACAGGGACACAGCAGTGGGTCTAAGTCCTCCTGCCTCATGTCCTCCTGTCCCAGAGCAGCCCGTGCCCAGCTGGTCCCTGCAGCCTCCGGATCATTCACAAGCCCTTGGCTAAGGAGCATGGCCAGTATGTCACACAGCCACACATCAGCCACAGCAGCTCAGAGCCAAGGAGCTGGGTGCTAGAAACTGAATGTTTCCTGAGGCAGGTGGGAATCAGGAGTCTTCTTCCATCGATTTGGGCAGCCCTACAGCCCCTCTGGAAGCCCAGCTGGAGGGATGCTGGTGTGGTGCCTGGGATAAGCTGAGTCTGGAAGAGGCAGCTGGTCTGTGCAGACACCAGTGCCCTCCCACTGGATGGATGGAGCAGCCCTGAGCTCCAGTGCCCTGCAGCTGCCCCAGGGGAGGGATGAGGAGCTCCGTGTAGGTCCCTCAAATTGGAACCAAGTAAGAGCTACTAAAGCTTTATACCCTGAAACATTTCCAGCTGCAGCTTCCATTGAATGGAGCTTCCAGGAGGCAGCTCCAATACGTACCCTGTGGTTATTAAAAACACCAACTCCCGCACTTCTCCAGCACAAGCTGGAACAGCAGCCCTTAATGAGATCATTTAGAAAATGGGCTGCAGAGATCCGGCAGGAGAAGCTGGATTTATGCAAGATAAAAGAGCAAACACAGAAGACTAGGACAGCTCCTTCTCTGAGAGAAAATGAAGCTGGTTTCTGGTTGGTTTCATGCAAGAGAAGCAGACAGAATCTGCATGAACATTTCCATGAACCACAGAGCTGCACCCTCTGGATCTGGCACAGCTGGGGCCAGGTATTGGGAGTCAGCAATGGGGAGCTGCTCTGCAACCCCCACACAGCCATCAGCAGGATTCTTCCCCTTAGGGGAGAGGATTAACTTTGAATACATGTGCCAAATTTGGCATAAATAAATCAAAGCCCCTCCAGAACTGATCTGTGATTCTCACTGTAAAATCCTGCAGAACTGGTTGCAATACATAGAGCCTTAGCAAGAGCAGAGGCTGCACCCATCCTCAGTGGGCATTGATGCACCAGCATGATTTTGCACAAGGATTTCTGAAGCCAGGCCTGTCCTCTCTCGAAATGAGATACCTGTCTAACTCAAGATTTACAGCTATGGAGAAATTCCCAGGGAGGAAATATGTGGCCCAGAGGGGCCCATCCATAACCCCCTCGTCAACAGAGAGCACATTATCTCCCACGTGCTGTGACCTGCAGCAGAGGCAGGAGATCTGTCATCCCACCAGGGCGCTGGTGACAGGAATCCAGCAGTCACCCTGGCTCTTTGACTGTGTAACAAGAAAATTAGGTGAGTGTTGGACATAAATCTGATGGTGGTTCAGTCCCAGGGGATCACAGATCTGCTGACAGCGAGGACACGGGGAAATGGCCCCATCACCTGATGCTGGGGACACACAGGCAGCAGCACAAGTGGCATGGACTGAAACTCAGAAAGGGGATGTGGCTGTGAGCTCCTGGCCCAGCACCGAGGCTGGCAGAGATCTGGTGGTTCCGACATGAGTGTTTATTTTGTGTCACTTTGAGGTCACGGGACAGTCAGGGCCAGGGGAGGGTCACCCCTTGGCGTGCTTTGGGCTCTGCAGGAGCTGCTGTGTCTTGCAGGGGGACCACTCAGTGGGCAAGTACCGCTGCCTCCTGTGCCAGAAGGAGTTCAGCTCCGAGAGTGGCGTCAAGTACCACATCATCAAGGCTCACTCGGAGGTAAGGAAGCAGCTGGAGCTGGGCTGGTCCCTGCTCGAACACAGGCATCCTTGGGCTGTCCCTTTCCATCCATCCATCCATCCATCCATCCATCCATCCATCCATCCATCCATCCATCCATCCATCCATCCATCCATGTCTGTTAAGAGCAGAGCTGAGTAACAGCTCCCAGTCAGCCTGGGGAGTTCTTCCCTATCCCTCTTGGTTGGACACCCCCAGGCTCATTGCAGCAGCTCAGCACTGAGCAGTTTGACCTCAGGGAAGTGATGCCAGTGGGGTGAGGGGTGGGCCCGGCTCGGGTTGTGTGTGCCGGTACTGGTGCGGTGCCGGTGCCGGTGCCTGCCCCCAGGAGTGTCACTAACCCCCGTGTCACCCCACGGACACAGAACTGGTTCCGAACCTCCTCAGAGGCCAGCCGGAAAAAGAAAAACAGGGAACAGCTTTCTTCCAGCAAAGAGGAGAAAAAGAAAAGCACAAACGGGAAGAAAAGGGGGAGAAAACCTAAGGAGAGGCCTCCGGAAATGTTCCCGAAGGGCAGAGAGAGCGTGGCAGCAAAGACTAATCACAAGAAAACCCTCGAGCACTGGGAAGGCTCCCGGGGCAGCCCCGAGGGGGACGAGCTCGTCCTCAAGCCCCCGAGCCAGCGGAAGGGAGGAGCCAGCAAGATGCCCGAGAAGTGAGCAGCTCAGAGACTCGTCTCCGAGGATTCGTTTACAGCCCAGGGTAACAGGGTGGGGGTCACTCCCAGTTTTATGTCCCCGCCTCCCCCTCCCNGCCCCCCCCCCCCCATCCCCCCCCCCCTTGCCCCACCCCCCCCCCCCCCTCTTTTTAAAAAAAAAAAGGAAAAAAAAAAAAAAAAAAAAAAAGACAGAAAATACCAATTAACCACTTTAAACAAATCACGGACCTTGTTTCACACTGGAAAACAAACAGGATCAAGGAAGCTGGAACGTTCTGCACCCCCTGCCCGTGTACATACCCCTCGGTGGGGCCCCGCTGCCCGTGGTTCCCGCACCCTGCGCCAGCCTGGTGGCGCTTGAGCGAAAGAGAAGTGCAATAGCGGCGGGGGCCCGGGGGCCCTCCCCC
>VYXF01006774.1:75498-104320 GCA_013397295.1 Polioptila caerulea | reverse complement strand
GGCGCCGGGGCTGGTGTTTATTGCCTGTGCTGGGGGCGGTGAGGGGAGGTGTCACCTCACCCCCAACCCCCCTCTTTTTCTTTAATCAAGCCAGTGCTATTAATATCAGGTAATGAACGTAATCTGGAGGTTAAGCTATCCTCTTATGCTGCTGACCGCCTCGCAGCTCCCGGGCACAGACGCTCCCCCTGCTCTGCTCCCTTCTCCTGCCTCCATCTTCCAGCCCCCGGGATCTGCTGGGGCTCTGCCTCACCCCGGCTTCTTGGGACCCTTCAGTGCCCATTCCAGGGGGACACTCTGTGCATGGCTCCATGCCCCAAGAATTACCCTGGGAGCCCCGCTGGCATAGCCCCTCCCTCACCCTGGTAGTGCCAGAGGCTGTGGGACAGGAGCCGAAGTGTGGACAGGGACAGGGGGTGGCACCCTCAGTCCAGGATCACCCCTGGATCGGTGGCAGGGGGAGATGAGCAGCCCCCCAGCCTTCTCCAGCGTCCGCATCTCCGGCTGCTGGGCCCTTGGGCCAGATGGAGGGTGAGTTTTGCTTTGGTTTTGGGTGGGATTTGCTGTTTTTCATCTGTTTGTTTGCTGGAGTGACCTCTCAGTGGCTTCTGTCCCAGTTCCTCAGCCCCAGTTCCCATCTGAAGAGATCAGCTTCCCCTGGGACATGGCTGCAGCCACCTGGGCACCTCAGCAGGCTGTGGGGGGCTGCTGGGGGGTCCATAGGGCTGGGAGCTCGGTCACTGGGTTGTTTACGGGGTGCAGAGCCCAGGACATGCTCTCCTGTCTGCTGCCAAGTTCAGGTTTGGGGCTGTGCCATCTTTCCTTGCTGCTGTGGGTGCTTTTGTGACCTGCTGCCTTTACCCTCCCAGCCCAGTGTGGATCTGGGGTGGCTGGGGGTCTCTGAAGGCAGCAGGATGCAGAGAGCCCAAACACAGGGCACAGGGATGGCGATGGCAGCACAGTGAGGAAGGAGAGGAGTGTCCCTTGCACCTCAGTAAATCCATGCTTGGACTAAGCAGGAGCAAAATGCTTCCTTCATTTGTGCCGGCTCAACAGCAGAGCTGGAGAGCCCTTCTCAGGAGCAGAACCCCCCAGACTTCCTGTGGGATGCTCCAGCAAGGATGCAGCAGCTGCAGGGAAGGCAAAGCATCCCCAAAAGCTGGGGACAGCCTTGAGAGAGCTGGTGGCAGCCAAGCTCCCCAGGAAGGCTTGGTAAGAGAGGCATTGCCAAGCCCAGATGGTGTTTCCTTTCCTATTTGTGTGGCTTTGGCACCCCAGGGGTTTGCTCTGCTGGGGAGGGTCTCTGTGGGACAAGGACCCTCCTCTGGGCAGAGCAATGGGAGGAAGCAGAGCTCTAAACAGAGTCCTGTTCTATGGGGGCTTCACCTTGTGGGTACAGGGCATTGCAGGGGCTTCAGCACTGCTGCAGGGAATTCCTGAAAAGGAGTAGGGGGGAATGGCCAATGGAGATGGCTGAGGTCAGCAGACCCTTTGGAGCAAGAAGAGCCCCTTCCTGGCAAAGGCAGCCATGGAAAACATCTACAAATATTGAAGTGTAACATAAGGAGAAAAGGCATGACCTTTAGAGAACTCCAGGACAGCCCTGCAGCCCCATGGCCGTGCTTCTCCCAAATAAATCATGGGAATTGTGGATTTGAGAGGTGTAGAATATCACCTGCCTGTAGAGGATACAGGCATAGATGAGACGTAGATGAGGAGTAGAGGTACAGGTTTAGATGATACTGATAGAAATGTGTAGAATTTTGCTAGAAGTCCAGAATCACTTGGATAAGGCAGAACACCAACTCTTGTAATAGGATTCAGGTCCTGCATCCCAGAGCAGGTGTGCAGGGGGAGGATGGCTGCACTCCTCTCCCAGGGGCGTGTCCCTGCATTCCGCAGCAGTGTCCCCTCTGTGCTGCAGGCACCCTGGAGAGCAGAGATGACATTTGGGAAATCGGGATGGAGCTGTGGCTGTAATTCTGGGCACTGCCTGTAATTCCGGGCACTGGTGGAGCTGTTGGAGTCCAAGCCTCTTCCCCCCTGCCAGGAGCTGGGTGATGTTGATGCTGGTTGGAGGCAGTGGGAGCAGAGCTCAGCTTTGCTCCAGCTCTGCTCCAGCTCCAAAAAAAACAGATCCTTGTCCAGCTCGGAGCCACTTTGAGAATGGTGGCCTGGGTCAGGATCTGCTGGCTGGCACAGCAGAGCTTGGTGCTGTGTGACACCGAGGAGCAGAGCATGCCTTCAGGCTCGCCTGTCTCACGGAGAGTGACGTGCAAACCCGGAGGGAAGGCAGCCGAGCAGCCCGCGGCACCGCCGGCAGCACGGCCCGGGGGTAACCGCGCTCCCAGGAGAGGGGCTGGGATGCGCATGAAAGGAGCCGCTTTCTTCTCTGGTAAACAACTGTGTTTTTGTCACCTCTGCTTTTATCAAGCCAAAGTGACGTTGTTTATGCCCCAGCACCACCGGCTGCTGTCAGCCCCGCTCTGGGAGTAGCACCGGTGGGTAGCAGCTGCTGCAGCATCACCAGTGGGAGAGGAGACCCAAACATCCCAGCTGGGTTTGCTTCTCCTCATGGAAGGGCCCGTTTTTTCGCAGGAAGACACCCCAGAATGTTTCCCAATGGGTGTCATCTCCTGAGGTTGCTTTTAAAGAGTCTTAGTTGGGGTGTTTTGGGCTCCTGGTGGAGCCCGAGCCTGGCAGTGCTTGGAACTGGCTGTGTGTGCTGATGGGCTCTGGCAAGGGATGGGGTGTTGGTGTCTTGAGCTCTTGTGGGGAACTCCAGCTCACGGTGGACATCGGTGGGAGAGATCCTGTCACAGGGGCAGGAGTTGCAGCCTGCCTTTTGTTAGCAGGAGTTCAGCAAAGCCAGGCAAATCCCTGCCTCCTTGCCTGCTCCACAGGGATGTGCCAGTGCTGGAGGTAGGGATGGTGTGCTGTGGGCATCATGCCATACTCAGGGGGTTTGCCAGGGGGATCCCACTGTGCCCAGGGGGTTTGTTTGCCATGCAGGGGTGGGGGTTGCCAGGTCACTTCACATACAGATGGTCCTTCTGAAATTTTGATCTTTATCTAAAATTGTTCTAAAAAGGGTTGAGGGAGGGAAGGGAGTTAATGTTCGTACCAAAACAGCTTAAGATCAACCAAAAATCTGTAAAGCCCTGCAGTTTAAGCCCTTTCAAGAGCAAGCCATAACAGAGCAGCAGCAAAGCCCCTCTGGCTCAGCCAGGCTGTACCAAACAGTGACAGCTTGGAGCCAGTGGTGCCTGGATCTCTTGATTTCCCTTCCAGCCCAGTCATGGCTGGGGAGTAGAGCAGCATGAGCAGGGAGAGCCCTTTGCACTTTCTCCCAGGAAGCAGACATTGCTCTGGGGCAGCAGAACAGGAGCAGGCACTGGTATAAATAATCCTCCCTGTGCCTTAGCTGGCCAGGCATCGGCTGCAGCTTATCTGCTGGCCAGAGGCCACTTATCGCCTCTCAGCCACAGCTCTCCTCCTGCCAAGCTGGAAAGGGCTCTGGAGGGTGCCTTGTTCCTCTCCCTCTCCAGGAGGGAAGATAAGGGAGAGTGTTCAGCAGCTCCAGGGCTTTGGTTGAGCTCAGAGCTCTCTCAGCTTCCAAGGCAAAGCTGATGGCTCTGCCCAGCACTGCCTGGCTCTGCCCAGCTCACAGGTTTGTTCCTGAAGGCTTCAGGACAAAAGGGTGGGAGAACTAGAGCTTGGCTGGGAGTGGAGCACTCAAAGTGGGGAGAGGAAAGGGATTGGGGATGGGGGGATGAGGATGGTTGTGCTGTAGCCCATGTGTTTGACTTCTATCCCTTGGCACATCAGGGTGGGCTGTTGTCCCCTGTAACACACCCCTCAATGCTTTGAGAGCTCACCGGGGGATTTATTTCAGGCAGACATTCCTCAAACAGCAGGACTTCAGGGAGGTATATTTGCATGGCACCTCTTCCAGGTTCAAACTGCTTCTGTGTGAGAATTCTTGGTGTTGTCTGTGGCCATGGATCACAGAGGTGTGGGTGCTGGCAGTGCTGCAGCAGGGCTGTGCTTGGCTGTCCCGCTCTTCCATTGCATCCCTCACCTGTACGGCACAGGATCCCCCACACACCAGGCACGTGTGTGCAGCCCAGCACTGGTGACTGTGCCCCTTCCTCTCCCTCCCCAGTGGCAGCAGTGCTGAATCCCTGGACCGGCTGTACCCCACGGTGGGCTCCACCAAGCCCCCCCGCAAGCGGACCACCAGCCAGTGCAAGTCTGAGCCCCCGCTGCTGCGGACCAGCAAAAGGACCATCTACACAGCAGGCCGGCCACCATGGTACAACGAGCACGGGACACAGTCCAAGGAGGCCTTTGTCATAGGTGGGTCACCTCTGCGCTGCCCAGGCAGCATCGGCGCCCCTGCCCCATGGCTCTCCAGGAGATCTTGGTGGGATTCCTGCCCCAGCACCTTCTGGGGCGTGGCTCCAACCTGGACAGGAGCAGGGGGAGTGCCTGTGGTTAGTCCTGCATTGACTGGCTGGGCTGAACCCAAGAGTGTGCAGCGGGGTGATGGGTTATAGGAGACCACACTCTGCTTCTTGTTCCCTCAGCTCCTGTTGTCTGGGCTGTCAGGAGTTCCTAGGGATTCAGTCTGGACTGGTTCCCATGCCAGCACTCCCTGTGTTACATAACCATCCAACAATGGCTTTCCCAGCTTTTGCTGGGCATGTTGCTGGCAGTTCCTGTACATTTGACATTTTCTGGGATAATCTCTTGGAGTGCCTGTGACTTCCCTCTTTGGAGGCCCTTCCAGCTTAGTGCAACAGCGCAGGACCTGGGCTCCAGCCTGTGGTGGGAAGGGCTGTGCCTGGGGTTGGTGGCTTCATCACCTTTTCCCTGGCAGGCCTGGGAGGAGGCAGCGCCTCTGGGAAGACCACGGTGGCCACCATGATCATTGAAGCTCTTGATGTCCCATGGGTGGTTCTGCTGTCCATGGACTCCTTCTACAAGGTGAGGTGCACCCCTGTTGGCCTGGCCAGGCTCCTCAATTTGCAGTTGCCCAGAGAAGCTGTGGTTTCCTCATTCCTGGAAGTGTTCAAGGCCAGGTTGGACAGGGCCTAGAGCAACTTGTTCTAGTGAAAGATGTCCCTCTCTATGGCAGGGGGTTGGAATGAGATGAGTTTTAAGGTCGCTTCTAACCCATCACAATCTGGGATTGTGTGGTAACCCCTGGTAAGGAAACATGTAGATTTAGGGACAGCCATGTGGTTTTTCATTCCAGTGACTCTTGTGGGGCAGAGAAGAGGTGACTGGGCACAGCAGTGGGGAGGGAACTGCCCAGCCACATGCCCTAAGCTCTGCTCTCTGCAGGTGCTGACCAAGCAGCAGCAGGAGCAGGCAGCCAGCAATGATTTCAACTTTGACCACCCTGACGCCTTTGACTTTGACCTCATCATCGCCACCCTGAAGAAGCTGAAGCAAGGCAAGAGCGTCAAGATCCCCATCTACGACTTCACCACCCACAGCCGGAAGAAGGAATGGGTATGGGACACTGAGGGACAAGTGGGGGACAGCCAAGGCAGGACAGAGGGGGAGCCAGCTGCACCCCTCCAGCCCCATGCCTTCGCAGTCCACTTGGTGCTGTCACCCTCTACTTTGTGCCTGGCTCATTTTTTGGGTGAGCTGTCACAGTCACAACGCAGAGAGATTCCCTGGGACAGGGCACCTCTGAACAGATGTTCTGTGCCTAACCACATCCATTTTGACTCCACAGAAAACCCTGTATGGCGCCAATGTGATTATCTTTGAAGGCATCATGGCATTCGCAGACAAGGAGCTCCTGAAGGTGAGGAAGGGTTTTGAAGCAGTTCCAGGGTGAGATGGGAGGATGCTCTCTCCTTAGGTCCTGCAGCAGGGAGGGGACCTCCTCTTCCAGGTTACACCAGATGCTGCAGCACTTCTCTGGTGGGAGAAATAGTCTTTGACTCTCAGCAGCTGGGGAAGAGCCCCTGGCAGCAAGTACATGAATCTCAACCATTTGTGCCCAGGAAACAGGAGCTGAGTGGTGATCTGGTTCCTGGCAGTGCTGGTGCATAAACACAACTAGAAATAGCCCACCTCCACACTGCATGCTGCAGCTTGCACAGCCAGAGGCAAATTCTGCTGAACTTCTGCACAGAGCCTGGTGTTCCTAGCATGGAGTCATTCAGCACTTCAGGCTCTCTTGGGGATTATTTGGATATATCATAGAATCACGGAATAGTTCCTTTGGGTTGGGAGGGACCTTAAAGCTCATCTTGTTCTACCTCCTCCCACAGGCAGGGACACCTTCCACGAGACCAGGTTGCTCCAAGCCCTGACCAACCTGGCCTTGAACACTTCCAGGGATCCAGGGGCACCCACAGCTTCTCTGGGCACCCTGGGCCAGGGCCTCACCACCCTCACAGGGACAAATTTCCTCTCAGTATCCCATCTAACCCTTCCCTCTGGCGCTGTGAAGCCACTCCCCCTTGCTCTGTCACTCCAGGCCCTTGTCCGAAGTCCCTCTCCAGTTTGCTTGGAGCTTCTTTGGATACTGGAAGGGGCTCTGAGGTCTCCCCAGAACCTTCTCTTCTCCAGGCTGTACAACCCCAGCTCTCTCAGCCTGTCTCCATGCCTCAGAGCATCTTTGCAGCCCTGACAAATGCTGCAGCAGGCAGTGAGCCATACACAGGCTTAGCCAAGCTGTCTAAAAAGTTTCCTCCCCTGCCGAGCAAGCACTTGGGTTGCACTTTTCTGGAGCAAGGATGACCTCCAGTGGACAGCTGGGTGAATCCCCCAGGAGACTCCACTCAGCATCCCCACTCCTGCCTCTTGCAATTAAGGACAGAGTCATGAGCTGCCCTGCTGCACTGGGCTCCTCTCCAGCATTAATTCTCTGCCTGTGGGAGAGGCTTGGAATGAGATGATCTTTAAAGTCCCTTCCAATTCAAACCATCCAAGGATTCTTTGATTAAGAAGCCAGTGTTTGGTGTGTGTCACGGATGGTAACTCCTCTTGTCTCCTCCTCGCTCTTAAATAACATCCAGCCAAATGCTGGAGCTGGCTAGCAGTTGGGACAGAGTTTGAAGCAAGAGGGGTCTCAGGGGGCACGGGAATAAGGTGGCAGCAAGGGGCTCACGAGCCAGGTTCCAGGGAAAAGCTCCATGGCAGCGCAGAGCAGAGCAGAGCAGAGCCAGGCCCTGTTAAATGGGTGTTGGGCTGGGCTCAGCCCTGCTTGGGCCAGGTGGGTTGAGTCCCACACCTGACCAGGTGGGATTTGTCCTCTCCCCTCTCCTTTCAGCTCTTGGACCTGAAGATTTTCGTGGACACGGACTCAGACATCCGCTTGGTGCGCCGCCTGCGCAGGGACATCAGCGAGCGTGGCCGGGACATCGAGGGGGTCATCAAGCAGTACAACAAGTTTGTCAAGCCTGCCTTCGACCAGTACATCCAGCCCACCATGAGGCTGGCAGACATTGTCGTCCCCCGAGGTACCTGCCCAGGGCTGTGCTCAGAGGCACCCCTGAGACCCCTCAGAGACCCTGGCACTCTGCCCACAGCTCTGGGATTTGTGGTTCTCTCAACCCTAACCCTAACCCTAGGCAGAGCAGGAAAAGCAGCCTTGAGCTGAGGCTGGTACCAAGAAGAATGGTGTGGAGGGAGCCATGTTGTGGCAGTCCTGTNCCCCTGAGACCCCTCAGAGACCCTGGCACTCTGCCCGCAGCTCTGGGATTTGTGGTTCTCTCAACCCTAACCCGGGCGTTACCCTAACCCTAGGCAGAGCAGGAAAAGCAGCCTTGAGCTGAGGCTGGTGCCAAGAAGAATGGTGTGGAGGGAGCCATGTTGTGGCAGTCCTGTATTCCCTTTGGAATACCTTTTGTAGCTGCAGAGTCCCTGGAGCTCTGGGCTTTATGATTTTCTGAACCCTAACCCTGTCACCGTTGAGTTAGGAGCAGCAAGAAAATAGTGATACAGTTTTTTCAGAAGGTGATAGTGAGAGCTTTATTGAAGGAGGCATACAATTTTATAGTGTGTTTTGCAGTTTAGAAACAGATAGGTTAACTGGGAATATAGTCAGCTAATTGGTGCAGGAAGGACCATCATTTTTTGATAAACATCTTAGCATAAATATGTATCTCACGTTGTGGCATTTGAACAAACAATAGATGCTAAGTTTGTTTAAATTCTTTTTTCATGCTTTTCCCAGGACCAGCCTGGGAAAGCTTCAGCTGCTTCTCCCTGGTCACTGTCAGCATCCACATAACCCTAGGCACAACCCTAACCCTAGGCAGAGCACGAAATGCAGCCTTGGGCTGAAGCTGCTGCCAGGCAGAAAGGTGTGGAGGGAGCCATGTTGTGGCAGTCCTGTGTTTCCCTTAGCATGCCTTTTTTATCTCTTTTGTGCTTGGAGCTCTGGGCTTTGTGGTTTTCTGAACCTGAACCCTAGGAATAACCCTAACCCTAGGCGTAGCCCTAACCCTAGTTGGAGCAGTAGAAGCCTCATTGTCGCTGTGGGTCACTATCAATCACACACACAGGACACGATGTCAAGAGAAGGCTGAAAAGACTTTAATAAAAACATCTGACTCCATATTTATAGTTTTCACACAAGGACCAGGGATTGGAGGAGAAGCTGGCCACCTCTCCCATCACACTGGTCAAGACAAATGTCAATCAGTCACTTTCCACTCCCAGGAGAAGGAATTTCCAGCGACCTTGTCTTAGCATAAACAACTTCTAATAATAACATCTGTTTGTGAGAAAGTGAACTAAGAACTACCAAACATCTAGTTAGAAAGTCCACTAGAAAACCTGAAAGAATCAGGGCGACAGCCTCATGAGGGTAAGGCTGGTGCCAAGCATTAAGGTGTGGAGGGAGCCGTGTTGTGGCAGTCCTGTGTTCCCCTTGGCATCCTTTTTATTGCCTCAGAGTCCCTTGAGCTCTCTCTGGCTGGTGAGGACACAGAGTGGCTGTCCCATGCCAAAGCCAAGGTCCTTCCAAACGGGGGTCTCCAAATACTGCCCATAAGCTTGGGAAAAGTCTGTGCTTTTTCCTCAGCCAATCTCCTGCCTTACTAGCTCCTGCAGCACAGTGATTTATGAGCTGCAAGTGACTTGGATATATCCAGTAACAGATTATTGAATAAGGATTTAATAAAGGCAGGAATGTCTCTTGCTTTGCAAGGTAAGGGCTGTTTGGAGAAGCAGTGTGGGTGGTTTTGAACATAGTGGGGAATTTAGGGAAGAAACATGGAAAAAACCTGTGATCCTGACCAGGGTCACTCTTCCTTTGCTGGTATAAAGTAACAGGACAAGAGGAAACAGCCTCAAGTTGCACCAGGAGGGGTTCACATTAAATGTCAGGGAAAATCTCTTCACCAAAAGGACTGTCAAGCCCTGGCACAGGCTGCCCAGGGCAGCGTGGAATCACCATCCCTGGAGAGATTTAAAAGGCGTGTGGATGTGGCACTTGGGGACATGGTTTAGCAGTGGGCTTGGCAGTGCTGGGTTAATGGATTGACTCGATCATGGAGGGCTTTTCCAACCTTTACAGTTCTCATTCTGGGATTCTTCTTCTTTTGGCTCACTCCAGGGAGTGGAAACACTGTGGCCATTGACCTGATTGTTCAGCACGTCCACAGCCAGCTGGAAGAGGTAAGAGCTGCCCACTCCTTGGGTGGTGAGGGGGGTGCACAGCCTTGCCTGGCAGGGAGCTGTGCTCTGAGTGCCCAGGTGGGAATGGCCTGGCTTCTCCTGTGCTCCAGGTGTGGGAGTTCTTGTGAACTCCTCCCATCCCTCTCCCTCAGTCCAGAGAAGGAAACTGCCTTCTCCCTGTCCTCTGGTTGGTCCTGGCTCCTCTGCCAGCTGTGGTCCAGCAGCAGCTTCCTCCCCTCCCTGGGACAGCAAGTCATGAGGGGACAAACCAGCCACCCTCCCATGATCAGAGGGATGTGTCCCCCTGCCTGCAGCCCTCCCAGGGCCAGCATTGCCCCAAACTCTCCACTGCTCTTGGGCTTCTCCTCTTCCCTCCGATGCAGACACTTCTGCACAGTCTTTGCAGACGGGAGCCCACTTTTCCACTTCTGTGCTATATGCAGCTCTTGGGTTTCAAAACTCAAAAGTCTTGTCATGTTTGAGCCCTGATCCAGGCACGTGCTCCATCACTTCCCCACCACTGGTTTTAAGTCTTCTCCTCTTTATCCTGGGCCAGTCCTGACCAGTGGTTTGGGACCCTGCAATGAACTGATGCCATTTTGTGTTGCTGTCCCCAAGCAGCACAGTCTCCTCCTACCCCACAGTTGTAGCTTTGGTGATGTTTCAGTTGTGGAAGTGCTCAGAGTGATGTCCTGGGAAGCCCAGGGAGTGTGACCCTGGAGATAGATGCACTGGAAAGTAAAGAACTTGATTCTTTCAAGTCTTTTTTGGAGCTCCCAGGTGACAGGAGCTGCTCAGCCCTGGGATGGGAGCTGGCACGCCTTGGCACCCAGCTTCCCACGCTTGCTTAGGAGGGACTGTTCTTGGCAAAGGTGTCTTGGCAGGTTCCTCCTCCTGGAGCGCCTGGCTGACTGAATTCCCAGCACTAAATGCTGGTGGGGAAGGTGGAACCCTCAGTCACAGGAGGAAGGATCAAAGGCCCAGCATCTCTGCTAGTGCCAGGCTGGGAGGGGCACCCAGCCCTGAGGCAGAGTCCAGGAAAGGGGAATGGCTGTTTCCCCCAGCTCCTGGGATCCAGCCAGGGAATATCAGAGCAAACCCAGCACCCCCAGGGTGCCACTGTGAGCCAGGCAGGGGGTTGGCTTGGGGAGGGCTTTCATTGACCTGGGGAGGGGAAGAAGGGCAAAAGGCTGCATGTGAATTCAGGAAAATACTCCTGTTTTTCCTTTTCTTTTATCTTGAAACGACCCTGGTGTTGACAATGCTTAATACCGGTTGCGTTGTGTCTTTGTGTTGCTGCTGCAGCGTGAACTCAGTGTCAGGTAAGAGCCCTCACTCTGTCCTGTCTGTGCAGCCGAGGCATTTCCAATGCCAGGCACTGCTTGGCCTCACCCCGACCCGCGGCGGGACGGCAGCTCGCGTAGCGCACGGCCTGGCCACCCTCCACGGTGACAAAAGGCCACCTTGCCCTTGGCTTTGGGATGACAGGGACAGGGTTGCTCCCCAGGGAGGTCCTGCCAGCTTGAGAGCAGGTCCCTGAAGCTGGGACAGGGCCAGGTTTGTACCTGGGGATCCCTGGTCTCTGCAGGAGGGGAGGCTTTGCATCCTGAGATTCTCTTTTATTTCTCTTCGCCCTCTAAAATGAATGACTTTCAGAGCCGCTCTCCATCCCTGATGATTAAAGATGTTAAACATCAATTATTAGATTAGTCAAAGCATCCTGAAAAAAGGGTGAAGAGTGAGTTTTTAAATGGGCAGATGGTGGTAGGACAAGGGGACAGTTTTAAACTAAAGGAGGAGAAATTTAGATTGGGTAATAGGAAGAAATTCTTCCTTGTGAGGGTGGTGAGGCCCTGGCACAGGTTGCCCAGAGAAGCTGTGGCTGTCCCATCCCTGGAAGTGTTCAAGGCCAGGTTGAATGGGGCTTGAAGCAACCTGGGATAGTGAAAGGTGTCCCTGCCCATGGCATGGTGTTGGAATAAGATGGTCTTTAAGGACCCTCCCAGCCCAAACCAGTCTGTGATCTTGAGAGTGGTGGGAGCCCTGGACCCCTTGCTGCACGCAGGGATCTGCCTGGTGGCACCCAAAGGAGCATAGCAGCTTCACATGACCAGAGGTACCAACTTTCCCACAGCTTCTGGAGGATGCAGAACCATTTCTGGAGGACTGAGAAAATCCTGCTGCCTAAGTCCAGCAGGATTTCTAGTTTCTCAGTAACTGCAGGTGGATGCTGTAACATATATTATGATTTACTTAACCTCTTCAGCATGGGGCCCCAGATGGGACTTCAGCTCTCTTGCTTCCATTAAGAAGCCACCAAGGCTTTCAGGTATTCTTGTAGGGAGCAGAGGGAATGCATTACTGAAGATGGGTTTCCATTTAGATCTCCATCATTGCGTGGAGATACTCAACTCAAGTAACTTTAAGATTTACATTTGGCATACAATGAGCTTTTAAAATAACTGAGATGAACAGGGAAAAGGCTCTGCTTTACTTATTTCTGCCTCAGCCAGTCACTTTGTAGACTAGACAAGTGGATGTTTTATTTTATTTCCTTTTGCTTGTTTAACACCCTGGGGCCTGACATTTCCATACAGACACGTAAGCTTCTCTCTATGTCTGAAGGTCCAGGTGGGAAAGTGCTCTTTAGTATGAAGAGAAATCTGTTGCTTTAAAAATGGCAGGAATAACATTAGAGACTAATATGTCTGGAAATATATATGTGTATATAGAGATAGAGAGATATATACTTATACACAAATAAAATTTCCATTCTCCTCCATAATCAAAGGTTTGTTCAGTACAGATGATCTTCTGCACTTAAAAATTGGGTATATATCCATAAAGTATTAGAAGTTTTATGATAGAAGATTTGGAAAGGTATCTCTGATCTCTGGAAACACTTCCATGATCACCACACCCACAAGTGGTTTTATGTTCTGTTTAAGGCTTCCATTTATGCCTTTGACAGAAAATCTGGGGAAAAATTCCTGCAAAAACCCAGATCTGTTGCCACTGCTGGAGCCCGAGTGCTTTACTGCTGCTGTGGTTTCCCCCAGCCCCACTGTCTCTCTGCAGGAGGAGTGGGGTGGATGGAGAGTCACATCGAGTGAGATGTGCCTGGCAAATACGGGCAGTTCATGGCAAACAATTCCCCATCCTCTTGTCTGGAATGGCTTCATCTAAATGTCACAGTTGTTCTGAAGTCACTGCTGTTTGGCAGTGGTGGGCACACAGGGAGGGCTTTGTGCTGGTAGGATAAAACCTGAATGCTCAGATCTGGCCCCAGTCCGAGGTGTCTCTGTGGTCCTTGTGCTCCAGGGCTGCCTCTCCTGGCCAAGCAACTGGCTGCAACAGGCAGGGAGCCCTTTCCCCACTCAGATGGGTGAATTCTGGGGGATTTAAAGCAAGTGGTGCCTTCCTTAGACATGCAAGGCTTGTTTTCATTCTGAAACCACTGACTCTTGAGGAGCAAGCTTGCCTTGCCAGTTATTCCCTCAGAGCACAGGTTGGACCTTTGCACTCTTAGGATATTTCTTGTCCAGCTTCCCCATGTTTGACTGTGCTCATGCTGGAAATGTAGTTCCATACCAGCACTCCCAGGTGGGTTTTCCTCCTGGAGCCTGGCAGCAGGAGCCAGAGCAGCCAGCCCTTGCAGAGGCACAGCACTCCCAGCCCAGCCTGTTCTCCGTCCCTCCTGCCACGCTCTCAGCATCCAGCCCCGCTCCTGGAGCCGGTGCTCTTTCCAGCTGATTCCCCTCACCAATCAATATTCCCCACCCCCAAGGTCCTGATCAGCTTGGCGTGCCCTTTGCCAATTGTGTCTTTAAATATCAACCCGTGGCGCAGTTTAATAGCCCTTGTTTGAAATGTCAGCCCTGAAAGGCAGCCGTGTACGTGTTTGAAATGCCTTGACTGCATCATCTCCTTTGTAGCTGGATGTCTCTTGTCTGCTTCCTGCTCGATAGCATGTTCCACAAAGAGCCAAGGATGCTCCCTGAAGCCTTCCTGGGAGATGGCCACCTCTTTCTCTCTCTCTCTCTCTCTTTCTTCTTCTTTCCATTTTGTTTTCCCTTTAAAGCCTTTGTTCTCAGGGGGAAAAAATAAGTTTCCAAAATAAGACGTTTTCTTGACGTGCTCATGGCTGCCTGTCTGGATGTTCCGTCACAGTGCTGTCTTGGCAGGGAGGGACAGGAGGCATCACGCTCCCTGCTTTCCTCCCAGGATGGGCAGGGGGTGACACAGCAGTGGGGGGATGGCTGTTGGAAGGGCTGAGCTCTTCCATCAGCCTACAGGCCCTCTCCGATCGTGGTGAGCCCAGGGGAAGGAAAATCTTCCCTGCAGGTAATGTTCTGTTCAGAGCCAGTTTTCTCTCCATGTTTCCAGTGCTCTTGGCTTTCCATGTTCTCCAAGGCTTGTTCAGATTATCATCATGCAGAAGGGAGACACTCCTGTGAGCCCATAAGCAGTTTGCCTGGGAGCAGGGCAGGTTGAATGAAGGATTTTCAGGTTGGACAAAGGTTTTTTGCCTTGAGTGCCTGCTCTGAGATTGCATTGGAACCCTGAGTGAGGGCTTGGCATGAGCCCTGGAAGTGTTGAGAACCAGGTTGGATGGGGCTTGGAGCAACCTGGTCTAGTGGAAGGTGTCTCTGCCTGTGTCAGGGAGAGTGGAATGAGCTGATCTTTAAGGCTCCTTCTCATCCAAACCATTCTAGCATTCTGTGGTTCTCTGTCCCTCCAAACTCCAAGAGCCACCGTTGCAGTGTGGTCCTACCTAGGATGGAGGTGGGACAGTGTCCCTGCTGTGACTCCAGGACAGTGAGAGCAGATATGTCGTTTTCCTCCTGGAGCCAGGAGTGGAGCCAGTGCTGTGAAGAGCAGTGGTGACATGACCTGGTGACCAAGGGTGGAGTGTTGGGTCTGCACGGTGATGGCCCAGGCACCAGGCAGGTCCAAGAGCCATTGATCAATTAGGGGATTTTTTCCCCCTCTGACTAATGACAGTACTTTCTCCTCTGTTCCATGTCATGTTTGTCCCTCTCCTCTTAAACTCTCGTGTCTCCTGTCTTGTCTCCCCTGAACATCCCTCGCACCGGGGGACCAGAGGAAGCTGCGCTGGGATATGTGAGGAGACAAATGCTTATGGCAGTGTTTTGGTTGTGACACTAACCAAAAGTGGGAGTGGGCAAGGGCTGCGCAGGGTGAGCCGCCTCACTAACCCGGGCAGGGGATCTTGGGGCAGACAGCTCATGGGGTCCCGCTTTGCTGGGGCTCTGTGGGCCAGATAAAGGTGGGGGCACTTGAAAGAGAAGCTTTATCTCAAAAATGAGACCTGTTTCCCCAGAAAGCACCATGGGGAGACCCCCACAACACTGAATGGCTTCCAAGCAGGGTGATATCCAGACCTCCCTGTCCCCACACTGCATGGGTGTCGAGGGATGGTGGTGACAACTTGGTGACAGAATGCTAACAGCATTTCTTGGGGGTCTGTTGACAGCTTGGGATGCTGGGGAGGTGTTCCCACTGCTTATGGAGGTTGGAAAACCCTTGGCATCTGTGGCAGGGAGCAGGAGTCAGGTCACATCATGACAGGAGAGGGGCTGCCCATTGCACTGGCTTGGTGGGATGCTGTGACATGGACCTGGCAGTGATGGAGGGGAAAAGTGCCAGTGGCAAGCTCAGTCCTGTGCTCCTTGGTGAGCTGTGGTGAGGGGAGATGACCCAAACAGCTCCTCTGGTTTAGGCACCAGCATCTGCCTAAGGCAGGGCTCATGCCCTCACCACCACATCCCGGGGGCTGAGAGGGGTTTAGGCAGGGCTGTGTCCCTGGATCTGTCCCCAGGCCAGGTCTGGCAGGAGGGAAGGGAGGGCTGTGGGGGCAGACCTGTGGGTGTTGCCAGCAGCACAGCCCTGGCATGGGAGCATCTCTCAGGGCTTCTAACCCACGGGACAGCAACTAACAGAGTGAGCTCGCTTCACTGATGGCAGGGCCAGGGCCTTGAGGGCTGCTTGTCCCAAACCAGCAGTGGGGTCTGCACACAGTGGGCAAGCCCACGAGGGAACCACAACCCATCCATGTTCTCTGCATGGCTGCCAGCTGTCCTGGCTCTCTGGAGCATTCCCTGCATGGTGGCTCTTGGCTGCTACACAGGACTGGAGCTGGTAAAGCAAGAAGGAGCCCTTAAGTACCCACAGGCCTTGGGAATGTCTCATTTGGTGTTGGTTGGCCAAGACCAGGAGATGGCTATATGGATGGAGGTCTCAAGCTCTGCCCTCCTCCATGCCTATCCATCTTCTCTGTCTTCCTCTCCGCTTGCGTGCCTCTGTGTGCCATTAATCCAGGTTTCTGCTTGATTTGAAATCTTAATCATGCAGTGCTTTCATTTGCTCTCTGCTTCCCCAACATCTCTGTGTTTTTTGCCGGATGCAGCCGCTGGCACGTGTGTGATCTGATGTGTGGCTTTCCAACCCCAGCCCTCCTCCCAGACAAAGTTGCTTGTCCATCCTGCCCAGCCTTGTGGAAGCCAAATGTGACCTTCTTCTCATTACTGCCACTCTCACAGGGACAAGTGACTAATGGGGCTCCATTGTGCACTTCCCCGTGAATGGTGTTCCCTTGATCCCAGAATAGCTCCCAGCCCTATTCGTTATGTGGAATGAGTCACACAGAGCCCATCCTGTCCAGCCATAAAGTCTTGAAGCTGTTCCAAATTTGGAATGGGCCAGGTGGTCTCTAAAATAGTCACATTCCAGATATGTGCCAGCACTGCCAGCCTGGCTGCCTGTCCAATTCCTGGTGACATCTGGCACTTGTAGGTCACAGACAACCACAGTAGACCCCATGAGTCCAAGATCCATCAACAGATAAGACTCTGGATTAGGAGAAGGTTCTGATTTTATTTTGTACTTTCTTCCCAAACAGTGGAAACCAAGATGGGCCAGCCACCTTCAGAGAAGCTGTGGCTGCCCCATCCCTGAAAATGTTCAAGGCCAGGTTGGATGAGGCTTGGATTAACCTGGTCTAGTGGAAGATGTCTCTGCCCATTGCACAGGACTGGAACAAGATGGTCTTTAAAGTCCTTTCCAACCCAAACCATTCTATGGTCCTGGGTCAGCTGCCCAGCAGGAGGGGCAGGTCCTTGGGCTGCAAGGTCTCCCTGACTCCAGTGACCCTGCTTTGTGGGTGCAGGTCCCTTTGCCGTGGCAGGGACCAGGCAGGGCTGGCTGCTCACTCAGTTCAGCTGGATGGCCTCTGTGTGTGTTTGCAGTGTGAGATGACATCTGGGAGGATGGCTCTGGCCATGTGCTGTGCTCCAGCTTTTGGGCAGCCTTCTCCAGATCTTCTGACCATGTGTTTGGTTTTCAGGGCTGCCCTGGCCTCTGCCCACCAGTGCCACCCCCTTCCTCAGACCCTCAGTGTGCTGAAGAGCACCCCTCAGGTGAGGGGCATGCACACCATCATCAGGTAAAGCCCCTGCCGTGGCTCCTGGGGTGGGATGGTGCTCAGCTGCTGCTGGAATGGGCTGGCCTGTCTTTGGGCTTCCCAATCCCACTTTTGCCTGTCTGTATGGCTTGGAGACACAAGACAGGGCAGATGGTGGTGGCCCCTGTGTAGAGGAGCTGTGCAGTTACTGCTCAGTGATCTTGCCAACAATTTTTCTACTTTTTACCCTGAAACAGACACCACAGTTTCAGGCTCAGATGGTGCAAACCAGAACCAGGAAGGGGCAGGGACTGCCAGACCTCTGCCAGCATCTCCTGGGACGCATTTTGGTCCAGAGCTGACGTTGTCTTTTCCTCCCCTCTAGAAACAAGGAGACCAGCAGAGATGAGTTCATTTTCTACTCCAAAAGGTTGATGCGGTTGCTGATTGAGCACGCGCTGTCCCTGCTCCCATTCCAGGTGGGTTCAAGGCTGTAGATGCTGGGTTTCTTCTCTGCTTCCTAACCCTCAACCTCTGGGGAGCCAGGACAGTCTGGTGCTGCTCCTCCAGCCTTCCTCATGGACCAGTCCTTTCAACCCTTGGATTGAAAAGCACCAGGACTCCCCAAGGCTGTGGAGCAATGATGTGGCCCTGGGTCACAACTCTTTGTCCAGCCCTGGTGTCCAAGGGTCCAGCCCCCATGGCTGGCTGGCTCCAGGGCACCTATTAGAGCCACATCAGAGCCCCTGGTAACTCTTCTCATGTGTTTTTTGTAGAGTTGCACAGTCCAGACCCCTCAGGGACATGACTATGAAGGGAGGACATACAGTGGGAAGCAAGTAAGTGGAAGCCAAAGCACTATTGAGACCTGTCCCGTGGGGGTGCACTGGAAGCCCTGGCTGCCATCAGGCTGGGTTTGGTGCCTGCTGTCATGAGTATGACACCCTGCACCACCAGGAAAAGCAGGTCGGTGACCAGGGTGCCATCAGCAATGTCACTGTGCCACCATGCCCTCTCCCTGAGGGTGGACTGGGAGTGGCGCAGCCCTCTGGGAAGGGATGTGCTTTTGGGTTCCCCATTAGAGTCCCCCACTGCTGAGACCCAGTGTGGGGTGGTGGCAGCTCCTACACCGTGCAACCACCCCGGCCATGTGCTGCAGATCACCGGGGTGTCCATCCTGCGAGCGGGAGAGACCATGGAGCCGGCGCTGCGCGCGGTGTGCAAGGACGTCCGCATCGGCACCATCCTCATCCAGACCAACTGCAACACCGGCGAGCCAGAGGTAACCGGGGCTGCTGCTGAGGACATCTCCTGGTGTTAACCTGCGTGCAGGGTGGGGCTGTGGCTCAGGTGTTTCCTGACAGCCCTGCGGTGACCCAGGACTTCATCTTGGCAGGGGTTGAGTGCTTTGAAAGCTGCTCAAGTGGGTTTTTCAAGCGGGCTTGTGCACACAGGGGCTGCTTTGCTGTGTTTGTGCTGGCTCTGAGCTGACAGCCAGGGTCCCAGGGACAGAGAAGCAGGAGGGATCCTTCACTCATCAAAGAGACAGGCTCAGGTTGCTCCATTTTCCTGCAGCCTCTAAGCTGCTCTCTCTTTCCTCCACGCAGCTCCACTACCTGCGGCTGCCGAAGGACATCAGCGAAGACCACGTCATCCTGATGGACTGCACGGTCTCCACGGGTGCTGCAGCCATGATGGCCGTGAGGGTGCTGCTGGTACGGGCAGGGTCGGGCAGGGGGTTGGCTCTGGAGCAACCTACAAAGCACCAGCCCCAGCCACGCTGAGAGGATGTGCCTGGAACTGGCTCCTCTGTGGGAAGGAGGGTATCAGTGTGCACAGCACAGGCTGGGGTAACTTGCCCTGAGCTATCCCTGTGCATTTCCTGTAGGACCATGATGTCCCAGAGGACAAGATCTTCCTGCTCTCCCTGCTCATGGCAGAGATGGGGGTCCACTCAGTTGCCTATGCGTTCCCCCGGGTGAAGATCATCACCACGGCTGTGGACAAGAAGGTGAATGACCTCTTTCGGATAATCCCCGGCATCGGTGAGTGTCTTGGTGGGAATGACTTGTGGTGAGGGGATTTTTAGTGCTTCTGGTGGGGAGAGGACACGAAGCCCTGGTTGTCAGCAGCAGTTTAGGTCTGGCCTTACATTACCTAGAGCCCCAATGTCCCTCCTGGGTCCTGCTGCCAGGTGGGTGTCAGATCACCATGCTGGCTCTGAGGGCTGCAGGGCAGCCATTGCCTTGTCAGCAACAGGAGCCACTCCACATGCCATGAGCCTCCTCCAACCCCAGGCAGGGAAGTCAGACTGGGACAGTTGGTGCAGCATTATGCCCACCTCCGTCCCTAAACTGCCACCTTCCACAAATTCACCCAAAATAAGCTCACTGTGTTCTGTCCTCACCTCTACTGTGCCAGGCAACACCTTCCACCGGGTGTTAAACCAGCCTACAGGCTGCTCCAGTTCTGCTGCCACACGAGTTTTCCTGCTGTTCAAGCTGTCAGATAAAGCTGCTCTGGTCCTCTTGCCTGCTGTGATGAGGACAGGCAGGAGGATGGGTCCCAAGGCTCCCACAGTGCTGCACTCTGACTCTCTCTCTGCCCACAGGGAATTTTGGTGATCGGTACTTCGGGACGGATGCTCCTCCTGACTGGAGCGACGATGAGGATGCTCTTAGCACTTAGCTGGATGTGGAGGTGCCACGGGCACCAGGCAGCTTCAGCACCGCACCTTAACCCCTCTGTCCAGTGCAGATTTCTCCTTCCTTTCACCAAGCATAGATATTTTTTTCAAATCTTACATCGGAGATCTAGGGCATATTTTTTCAGAGAAACATAAATCCTAGTTTGACTTTATGGACAGTTGCGTGTCCCAGCATAGAGCGGAGTTAATTTATTTTAATTTAAATATTTGCCTATATAACTTATTGGAGATATTTTATAAAGGACAATAATAAATTTTTTCTCTGGTTTTCTTGAATGGAGCCATTCTTTGTCACTTCCCATGGGTGCTTAGAAGGATTCATGACCCTTCAAGACTGGGAGGGAGATGCCATGAGCAGTGGTGCGAGGTAGAGAATACCACACCCTTAATCCAAATGAAGACTTGGTGCCAGGGTAGAGGCAGTTCCTCCTGCCTGAAGGGAAACCAAAGCTATTACAGAGCGTCCAAAGGAGCTTCTACACTGGGATGGTGAAGGATCTGGGGGGAAAGCCATACAAGGAGCAGCTGAGGTCACTTGGTTTGTTCAGCCTGGAGGAGACTGAGGGGAGAAACTGTCAGGGTCTGCAGCCTCCTCCTGAGGAAGGTGGAGGTGCAGGCACTGATCTCTGTGTATGACCAGGGATAAGACCTGAGGGAACATCTGGAGTTGTGTCATGGGGTGTTTTAGGTTGGATATTAGGAAATGGTTCTTCTCCCAGAGAGTGGTTGGGCACTAAAACAAGCTCCCAGGGGCAGTGGTCAGAGTCCCAAGGCTGCCAGAGCTCAAGGAGCATTTGGACAACACTCTCAGGCACATGATGGAATTGTTGGGGTGTCCTGTGCAGGGCCAGGAGTTGGACTCAATGATTCTTGTGGGTCTCTTCTAACTCAGGCAATTCTATGAGGTTCTGCTCGGATCATATCATGCCTCAGCCGAAGAAGCACCGAGTGTCTGTTGTGAGTTCAAAGTGAAACAGAGCTCACCCCAACCCCAGACCTTGCTGAATCAGAGCTGCTCGAGATGTGGTGAGGAGCAGGCCCCGTATCTGACCCAGGACACAGTGAACAGGGTGTGACCTGTTGAGAGCAGGGTGACCTCAGTGGAAGGGGAGCCAACCCCACATGAGGGGGGTTCAGCCAGACGAGGCTGTGACCTCCAGGGCTGAACATGGAGCATTTTCATTTCCTACAGGATTCAAAGTACCAACCCAACACCTCTCTGCAGGAGATAAACATCCCAAGAGGAGCAATCTTGTCTGGGTATCCCTGGCCTGGAGTCGGCTCCTGAGGGGTCAGGCAAGGCAAGCAGGCACTGCTGGCAGTGCAGGATTGGAGGGGGATGCTCTGCCAAGCCCTCACCAAAATGGAGAGTCACCTGGTGATCACTCAGTGTAGGCTTGGGTGTGATGAGCCCAAAATAACTGCCACTGCTCTGCAGCACATTGTGCAAATTCTAAACTAGATTTAAAAGAAAACACACCCGAGTTCCTGCCAGCACTTGGTGAAAGAAGGAGCCCTCCACTGAAAGCCACGCTCAGAGCCAACACTGACACTCGATTAGCGTCTGCTAAAAATAGTTCCCTGTGTGGGTGGAAGGAGAGCTGATGAGCACAAACCCAGGAGGACAGGCAGGCATGGGGGGTTTAGGCTGGAGCAGCAGGTCAGCAGCAGTGGGTCACCAGGTCTGTGGAAGAGCATGACATGGACAGGGGCATCTTCACTAGACCAGGTTGCTCCAAGCCACATCCACCCTGGCCTTGAATGCTTCCAGGGATGGGATATCCATGTATCACTTACTCTGGGGGGCAAAGCACCTCCTCTCTCCCATCATTGTTGGCGTCTGCCTTCAGGTAACGTGTGACAGGGCAAGAGGAAACAATTGTGCCAGGGGAGGTTTAGAATGGATATTAAGGAAAATTTCTTCACTGAACAGATGCTCAGACATTAGAACCCGCAGCCCAGGGCAGTGGTGGAGTCACCATTTTTCCTTAGCAGATCCCTCTTTTGCTTCAGATCTACACTTTACCCAATAGAGCCACATTTTAACTCAGATCTGCACTACCCAGTCTGTCTGAATTCAAGAAGGGTTTGGATAAGGCTCCTGTGCACATGGTGTGACTTTGTGTCCTGTGCATGGCCAGGAGTTGGACCCAATGATCCTGATGAGTCTCTTCAGCATATTCAATGGGTCAATTCAGCATTTTCTATGCTTCTGTGATTATTTTGCTTCAGCAAACCAGCCCTGTGCCTATGCCAGCAGCTCCCACTTGGCAGCTGCTCCTGCCGCTGGCAAACATGGAGCCATCCCCTCCCTTCCCACCCTGTGGGCTGCTCCTGCCACTGGAATATATGGAACCATCCCTTCTCCTCCCCCACTGCGCCTGCTTGAGGCATCCATGGCTGATTCATCCTCAAACGCTGTTTCTGGTGACTTCACCCCCGCTGCCGCCATTGCCCTCACACCGCAGCGCCATCTTGGATCCCTCACCCTCCCTGTCAGCCCGCCACGTTCCTCTCCCTCACACCGCCATTACCAGCGCTATCACACCGAATTTAGTTTCAGGGCTACAAGACAGAATTTGTTTTGTTTGTGACAAACTGCTGGTAGCAAATGCCACGTCGGAAACTGCGTGGGCGGCAGGCGGCTCCCTCCCTCCCTCCCCTCTGCCTGTGCCTCACTGCCCCCCCAGCCCGAGGCTCTGAGGCCCTGCTGGCCACGGGCTGGGGTGGTGGAACACAACAAAACCCACTCTTTTCTTGCCAAGATATCGATCTGAGGCTTTCTGAGCAGTCTGGCCACGAGGCTTCATCGCAGCAGTGTGGAGGATGCAGCCGGTCTCTTCACCAGCCCAAACTGCCCCGCCAGGGTCCCGCCAGGTTTTCAGGCTGAAAAAAGGGGCAAAAGCGGCGGGGTTTGAGCACGGCTGAGCCCAGCACAGACCCCGAGCAGGACAGGCACCGCTCCAGCTCCCACCTGCTGTTGACCAGCCCAGCTTGAGCATCATGTGGCACATGGCGACAGTCCCTAATGCCTCCTCCATAACATGGGGACACTGGAGAAAAGAACTGAAAAACGAAAAAAACCCTTTTTTTTTTTTCCTCATTGCAAACCACACTTACAGGTGTCTCATTAAATCAGACCAAAAAAAAAAAAAAGTATTTGATTTATTGCTATCATAAGGTGCCCGTGGGCTCAGCTGCAGCCCCCTTCTATCACTGGGGTTCCACCTGCCATGGCAGGAATCCCACTTCTGGCAGCGTCTTCATCCTCCTGCCATCCTCACAATCACAAACTCCCGATGTGGGACCCCCACTCTCTGCATCACCTGCAGCCCCCCACCATCTTTGGGGTCCCCCTGCCCATGGCAGGACCACCAGGACTGACTGTGCTTCACTTCCTGCCTGGCATCCAGAGTGACCCAAACCCTCACTGATCTGACCCATGGCAGAGCCTCTTGAGCGCCATCCCCTCATCACTAAAAATAGATCCGAGCGGTTAAAAAAAAAAAAGCCAACAGAAAAAAAAAGCCAACAGAAAAAAGAAGGTGAACAATGCCTGCTTGACCATCAAAGGGCAACCACAGTCATTTCGAGGCAGGAACACCTGATACAAGGACTTTCGAGTTGTGTTTTCTCTTTTTGCAGCGAATGGAATCGGTTTTCTCTGAAACAGATGAAATGTCTCCTTGCCTGAGGTAATGGCATGCAGAGGTCCAGCGCTGGGGGCTGCCTCTCTTGTGGGCTTCTTGGGTCTGCAAAGGCGCCAAGGCAACAATGGAGCAGAAGACAAATTAAATTTCCTTTTGAACTTGTTACCCGCTTGATTTCTATTTGTACAGAAAGACACAGATCTTGTGGGCTGAAACCTGTGTGCTGGCCCCAGTACTCATCTGAGAACTCAGCAATTCATTGCAGGAGTGGGCTGTGCTGGCAGGGTCACCTCCCAGCCCTAGGTCTGGGTGAGCAGTGTGTCAAAGCTGTCCAGACATCACCTGGCATATCCAGCCCATGGCTCTACAGGGCACAGTCTTGGCCAATTGTTAAAAAAACGCTGAATTTTCATGTATTATAAACAAGGAGATTTGCCGGGGCTGGCATCAAACACTCTGCTCTATTAGCAGAGGTGGGTTTTCAGGAGTCAATATCCAAACAGTGGTGAAAAATTGAGTATTTTGAAGCTGTTGAACCAGCCGTGTTGTTGCACAGTCATCAGCTGATAAAGGCCATGTATGAAGGTGTTTACCTGGTGCCACTGGAAACTTTTTCAGCAGCACCTTAAATCAAACTCATCCAAGCCATCTGCTGCTTAGAGTGATCCTCGGCCAAGCTCACTCACTGCAGAGGCATTTAGAAACATCAAAGATATTTAAAAGACTTTATTTGACCTCAGTGCCTTTGAACAAGGGCGTGAGATTACAGGACAAGTGAGAATGGCTCCAAACTGACAGAGGGGGGGTTAGATTGGACATTGGGAAGAAATTCTTCCTTGTCAGAGTGGCAAGGCCCTGGCACAGGTTGCCCAGAAAGCTGTGGCTGCCCCATACCTGGAAGTGTTCATGGTTAGGTTGGGCAGGGCTTGGAGCAGCCTGGGATAGTGGAAGGTGTCCCTGCTCATTGCAGTGAATTTTCAGTTTATGGTTGTTGAATCATAGAATCCCATAAGGAGCTGGAAGGGACTTTCAAGCTCATCTTGTTCCAGCCATGGGGTCTTTCCCCTCCAGACCAAGAGACGCTGCTCCAGATGAGCCTGGATCCTTGGACAAGTTCTGTATTTTCATGGCAGGCGGTTTTCCTCCTTTCCCTTTGCCCTCCTCTATTTTACAGCCAATATGGCTCTTCTGCACGCACTGAGGATAAATGAAAGATTGAAATAAATTGCTCTCCTCCAGATCTTTCGTCTCTGGATTACACATCACTGAAGGATCTGCTGGCTGAGACAGAGTGAAGGGGGATGCAGACAATGCCACAGCCTCTGGGCAGAGCAGGACAGAGCTTTGTCTTGTGGCTCCATTCAGGGAGGCAGCATTTGGGAAACATTTTTTTGGGTGGTGGGAAGGAGAATCTCCTTGTTGAACTGAGGAGCAGGACCTCTGTATCCCCTCGGGGACAGAGAGGGGGAACCCAGAGCAGCTGGACTGAGACTGGAGGATAGTCTGCATTTCCCACAGCCGGGGCTCCCCTTCTCACCTCTGTCTCCATCTAACAGCACTTTCTCGTTTTCAAAAGAGTTGAGAGAACCACTAAAACACAGAGTCGTGTTAGGGTTTCATTTTTTGCCTCACTTCTCTCCACCACCCTGCCTGTCCAGCGTGTAATGGAAATTTTACCGCAGTCGCTCGATGAGCAAACAGGAAGCCAGCAGAGTGTGGCTGCTCGCTGTGGCCCAGCTCAGCTCAGCTGGGTGACAAGAAAGGCCATAAAAGACAGGGGTGGCAGGGGGAGGAGAGCAGGCCAGAGGGGCCAGGGCTGGCAGTGGTGCAGGAGAGCTGGTCCTGGGTTCACAGGTAAGGCAGGCACTGCCCTGCACCTTCTTTTTCTTCCTTCTGCAAATGATTCCTGATTATTTTTTGAAGTATTTTCCACTGTTCTTCTTCGGGCCAATTGAGAGGATTCTGCCATACTTTATTCTCTGTACCAAACTTACTATAACTTTACCTTGCTTGGAAAAACTAATTCTAATTGGCTTTTTCCTCTTGTTTTTCATCTTTGCAAGCCCATAGTACAAACCTTAAAACCCCCCAAAGCCGCTCAGATTTCCAATGGAGATATTGGAGGAGGTAAAGCTGGGCAGTGGTTCCACAATTCTCTTGTTCCTGTTGGAAAGATTTTCCTTTTCTCTGAAGGAAATCCAGAGTCCCACCATTGAATAGTCTTGGCTGTGCGTGGAGTACTCAGAGCTGCACCTGGCTCAGTCTCCACTACAGGAGTGGGAGGGTGTTTGAACCCAAATAAAGTAAAGAGATCCAGAAATGGGCTGAAAACAGATCACAGATTCCTCTCACTGTGATTTTTGTGACAGCTTTCCAGGCTCACTTACTTCTTGCATGGAGTTTGTCAGTGGGAAACTCTTCCCTTCAATTTCATACTAAGTTCATTCATTTTGATTGATGGGCTTTTAACGCTCATTTTTCCTTCAGCTCCCTGAAAGGAGGGTGTAGCCAGGTGGGGTGGTCTTTTCTCCCAGGTAACAAGTGACAGGATGAGAGGAAACAGCCTCAAATTGCACCTGGGAAAGGTTTATGCTGGATATTAGGGAGAACTCCTTCACCAAAAGAGTTGTCCAGCCCTGGAACAGGCTGAACAGGGCAGTAGTGGGGTCACCATCCTTGAAGGGATTTAAAAGAAGTATGGATGTGGTACTTGGGGACATGGTTTAGTGATGGGTTTGGACATGCTGAGGGAATGGTTGGGCTTGGTGATCTTAAAGGGCTTTTCCAACTCAAATGGTTCTGTGATTCCTTGATTCCCTGGGAGCATGCAGGGCAATGTGAGGAGGTTGGGGTGGGTTCCACAGACAACCCCACCATAAAAACAGAGCCAAGGGGCTGCTTCTTGTCTCCTCCATATTCTCCAGAGGCTGGGAGATCTGGGCAACGACACACTGTGAGGCACAAGGCACATGGCAGGGGGTTGGGCAGCTGCCCCAGCGAGGGGCACCTCGAGGACTGTCTAACCTGAGAATGGTGAAACATCAGGGTCAATCTCAGGTTCGTCAGCCCATGAGATGCCTTCTCCAGAGCAGGACGGGCAGCACCAGCCCCTGCCAGCCCCATGGCTGCCACCCCCCACCCAGCCCACGGAGAAGCACAGCAGGGAGCAGGGGGGCACCAGAGCTCCGTGTGCTCTGGCACGGCTGTTTCTGAGGATGTGGAAGGACGAAAGTGGGCGTCAGCCCCCAAGGCAAAGGGACAAAAGTGGCCGGCAAATCCCACCCGTTCCTCAGGAGAAGCTGCTGGAAGCTCAGCCACAGTCAGTGCTGAAGTTGCCTCGGTCGGCCACGCAGCCGCTGCCGCGTGTGAGCTGCTGCTCATGTGACAGGAGGCTCCGAGTACCAAAAGCACCTAATTAGGAACATCTCCGACTCCCACTCGGATCTGTGCCTCTGTGTGCAGCGAGCGCAGCCCAGGGGTGAGTTTGGCATCCCTGAAAGCATCATTAACACTTCGTTCCTCACATTCCTGACTAGAGGAGGAGAGAGTGACAGCCCTAAAAGTGACGATAATGAATCCCCAGGCAGTGCACGGGGCCTGTCAGCACTGGATGTGTCAGTAATTTATGAAGGGAGCAGGGAAAAAAAGGGTATGTTTAATTTTTCAAGTTGAACTTCCTAAATAAAACACATGTCCAAGATACGCTTGTCAGAATCACTGTCTTTCCAACAATTAAATGACTAATCCGAAAGAAAAATGGTCTAAAACCTTACCAGTCATAGTGCAGGCCACCGGGGGCAAGGGGTGAACTGAGCTGCCTCTCTCGGCACCTGCTCCCGGCCACACCAGTGGCAGTGCAGGAGCAGAAATCTCTGCCCAGAGCCACGGGCTCACTCTTCTGAGACAAGGTGGCCCCCAAAGCCCACTGAGTGATGCTCTGGGCACCAGCCCCTCCTGCTGCATCTTTCCTTGCTGCAGCCCCTGGCCCCTCCAAGTGCTGCTTCTGCAAAGCAGCCCCAGGAGAGGGGGTAGAAAGAGTTTTCAGAGAGAGCCCAGCCCCACGAGCAGGGGAGCAGCCAAAATTGCTGCTCTGGACCCCCTTGACCTGCCAAGTCCTAGCACGACTTCAAGAAGATTTAAAACCATGCCGGGAGACCCCATGAGCAGGCAGGCAGCACAGGAGAGGTGGCTCCATTCCCCGTGCTGGGCTCCAGTCACTGATGGAACTGCTTTCATCCCTCGTGGGATTTTGGGGTCTCGTTTGCCCTGAGTCCCAAGCAGATGTGGAGATGTCCTGGGAGCTGCGGGCAGTGCTCCTGGCAGTGCGGCAGGGCCAGGCTCAGCCCTGTCCCGTCGGGGTAGGGACAGCATAGGGTCAGGCACGGTGCATAGGGAGAAAAGCAGGCTCAGGTGGAGCACTGGAAATAAGAGAGGATCTCGATGATTCAGTGAAGAAAAGGACATTAAAAGCTTACAAAGCCAGCAGGAGGCAGCTGCTCCCCCTTCCTGCCCACCCAGCGCTTGCTCTGCTGCTGGGAGTTATTCTGTGGCTGGGGGGTTTAGGGCCCCCCCGGCTTGCCACCCCCACAGACCCCCTGAGCCCTTTCCAGTGACCCTCAGAACTGTGCAGAGCCCTTGTTTTTCACGTGGTTCTTGCCATGGAGGAGGATGGGAGGGGTTCTTGCCGTTCATCCAACTCTTCGACCTAATGGTGGCTGGTTTGCTTTTTCCCCTTCTTTTAAGTTTGTTCCTCAGGAGGGAATTTTAATTTTAGAGACAGCAGTTCTTCTTCAAGGTGAAGGAAGTAATTGCTGAGTTCAGAGGCCCGGCAGTGGAGGCTCCAGCAGGGAGGCAGGGAAAGGCAAATGAATCCCTCACATGGCTCCCTTGGATGCCGGGATGCACCCTCAGGTGTGTGTCTGCACTAGGATCAGGCCGGGAGAAGAACATGCCTTTGTGCTGTGTCAAAGGGGGGAAATTGTGCTGCAGAAGCGCATTTTGCTTCTGCAGTGAAGTTTTCATCGGTGTGATAGCAGGAGAGGGATCACTGGGAGGAGCCGGGAAGCAGCCGACGCTGCCTTCACCAAACTGCCGAAGGAGCCACCGCGGGAACTTTCCCTGCGCCGTGAAACGCTGCGGAGCTCAGGGCCGAGCCCACGCACACGTGTGTGCCCCGGTGTGCCCCTCTGCCAGGCCCCGAGAGAATCGGGGGCTCCGTGGGGATGTCCAGGGCCCAGGTGCCAGGAAACACCAGCCGGAGCACTGTGAGAGTGTGGGCCTTGGCTGGCGGGTCCCGCTGCACCCCAGGCACCCCGTCACACACAGAGTGTGCCGTGCACACTCATCAACTCACACGCACCTCGACCCCTCCCACCCTCACGGCTCCCC
>VYXF01006774.1:41898-74673 GCA_013397295.1 Polioptila caerulea | reverse complement strand
CTCACCTGGGAGCCCTGGATGGGAGACCCGAGACCCCCGGTCCCCGCCACCGATCCCTTGCCCCAAAGACTGTGCCAGTTCCACGGGGCAGAGCCCACCGCGGCCCCCCGAGCCCGGCGGGCGCTGCAAACCGGCAAAAGGCGAGACGGAAAACCCAACTCGTTGGATCTCACCTTCCACCTCCTGCGCGAGTTCCTGGAAATGTCCCGGGAGGAGAGACTGGCCCAGAAGGCGCTCAGCAATAAGCTCTTGCTGCAGAGTATAGGGAAGTGAGGGAGGGTCCTTGGAGGTGGGGGAATGAAGGAGACCGACCCCGTAACAAGACACCACGGCAGAGCGGAGAACGGGGGGGATGCTGTGGGCTGCAGCCGTGCCCAGGGAGTCCCCACCTTGCCTGGCAGTGTTCCTGTCACTGCGTCCCGCGTGTCACTGTTGTGCATTAAAGTCACAGTCGTACCTGCGCTGCTGCTGTGCTCTTATGCTTCCCTGCTGACATAAACCTGTGGACCCGAACCAGGTCACCCCCAAAACACCGGAGCAATCCCAGATGCTTCCTTGGGTGAAAAACCTCTGCATAAAGAGCTCTGAACGATGCAGGTAGTGCCACCCTGGCTAGAAGCTGCACCCTGAGATCCAACCAGGGCTTCTCCAGTATCCCTGCGAATGGCTCCAAAAGCTGCTGCTTCCCAACTTTGCAGCAAGTCTGCACCTTTTCGTGTCACAGTTGGGGATTTGGGACAAGGTTTAGTGACACCTGAGCTTGGCAGTTCCTGGAGGAAGATGAGCATCTGTGTAAAACATTGGCAGCAAGAGCATTGCAGCCCCCCCAGAGGCCCCCTCCCTCCCCAGGCTGTGCTCTCTCTGGGGCATGGAGCCCCCCTCACCTCAACCCCCCTCCTGCCATCACAGTCCCGAGCTTGGAGCGGCCATTCCCACCCCCAGCTGTGCACAATCCATTGCCAGGCTTGGCGGGGCTGAACTGGGTCGTGGTGGAAGGAGGAAAATTGTCCCAGTGCTCTGCACTCTGCAGACCGTGGAAGGGATCAACATCCTTCCCCCAGGCCGGCTCGGCCATCCCAGCCTTGGGTGATTGACTGGGGTGGGCACAGGGCTGGACAGGACCTCTGGTGCCCTGGGGACATGAGAGGGGACAGCGAGGGAGCAGAGACTTGTGGGGTTGGGACAGAAATCACGGTGAAGATCAGAGAGTGCCAAGACAGGAGTGCAGGGGAGTGCTGAGGAGCACATGCCTGCATTGAGCAGCTTGGTCTCAGCTTTGAACCCAGTCTGGCCTGAGCCTTCCTCTCCGGAGGGGCTGCTCGGCCCCAGCAGCTTTTGGTGTTGCCAGGGCAGCATGGGCCATGGACAGGGACACCTCCCTCCAGATCAGATTGCTCAGAGCCCTGTCCAACCTGACAACCCCAAGTTAAAACACGATTTTGTGCTCACCTCCATCAAATGCAGAACTCACCTTTCCAAAATTAACAATCCCAGCGTCAGAACAGCGGCTGGTGGCACCTGTAGCAGGGACAGCCCCAGAGTCACCACGGGCCTAGGGCAGGACAGATTTGTGCTGCCTTGGTCCCCACCTTGGCTTGGATCAGTCTCGTAGCACCTTCAGCACATCTGCCACTCATCTTTGTTCTCTCCACCAGCAACACCAGCAGCAAACCCAATGTCAATAACCTGAGTTTCTCCAGAAAAGGGTATTTTTACTGCAGAGACAGCCCCTGTTGCCTCCCTCAGCCCTGCATACAAATCCCACCCTGCCAACAATTCTAACCTGCATTTACACCCCAAATACCTGCAAGGACCCAACATCACATGAAGATCTTTGGACTTCAAGGCTCAAAACCAGCCCAGACCCCAGGGTGGGTGCAAGAGGGGTACAGGGGAGTGGCTGAAGTTCCTGCCCCAGGGACCCTGCACTCAGTGCCTATCCAGGGATAGGTGACCTCTTCCACTTCCCAGCCAGCCCCACCCTGTCCCACAGCCCCTCCCTCTTGTGCTGAGTTCCAGCGTGCAAATAAAGAAAGAAAAATCTGATGGGCATTTCTGCATTGAAAACATTTATTTTACAACAGTGGTTTCCGATAACTTAGCAATCTTTATTTTAGTTTATATTCGGACATACAAGACACAAATTACCATGCTAAAACAGAAAATAATTCCTTCTGCCGTCGCCGCGGGTATGTACAGGAGCTCAGTAGTATCGAGTGTTACAATCCACGAAGTTCAGACAGCCACATCTACTTACAGACAACTCAAAGTATGGTCCTTTAGTAACATAACAAAATAGATATATGTCTATATTATAATTGCTTCTCAGATGCATTTATACTTCAATTGTGGTGGGTTTGGTTTGGGGTTTTTTTTTTTTACTATTTTTTTCTTTTTAAAAGATGGGCTCCCCCTATCCCCCACGGCCCCCCGAGTTGAAGTGCAGTGCAAATGCAGGCGCATCTCTCCCAGCATCCTCAGATCCCTCTGGCTCCATAAAGGGGCCAGGAAACCAAAGCCCACGAGGAATTACACAGTTCAGGGCCTTGCTCACATGCAAAATGAACATAAACCGCCTGGGATGTCAGCAGTGACACCAACCAACCCATCCACACCCCGCCCCAGCAAGGCAGGCAACGGTGGGATGAGAGGGAGGAAGGAATGACAGCGATCAGCTCAGCATCCAGCAAGGAAACAGCACATTTGGAATTGGCAGACTTGGGAGTCCATCAGCTGTGATGGTCACAAACAGAACTTCAGCGGTGTCAGCAGTAAAGATCTCCCCAGTATTCCCCCACTTCTGTCATGAAGCAGGAACCCCTGGTGCGCTGCATGTCAGGAACAGCCCCGGGCAGGAGCAGCCTGAGGAGGAGGGCGGTGGTGACTCTATCCAGCATGGCTAGAGGGGACATGGTGGGACTCACGTGTGCATCAGCCACAATCGTTGTGCCCTCACATGGATCACTGCCAGCTTCAGGTGTAGGAATTTCAGTAACTCCAAGTCCTTATGGAACCAACCTGCAGGAGGAGGGACGGCGCCCGGCTGTGCAAACACCACACTGCTCATGTGGGAACGCCCCGAGCAGGGTGTGGGGAGCAGCAGCTGCTTCTCCCACTCCTGGGACCCATTTATTTATACAACAGGCTCCTTCACCATGTCCTCACCAGCCCCTCAACCCCACAGGTCGCGTTTGGGTTTTCCTGCCGCTGAGAGCAAAGAAGCACAGTTGTGGCCACACAAAACTCACACCTTCCCCCGTCTGGCTGAGTTCAGAGCACTACTTGGAGCCAAATCTCACGTTTTTACCACCAAAGAAAAACCCAAGGTGCACACCTGTTGTATAAATATATACATATGTGCATATATACATACATACACACACGTGATGCTGCAGCCCACGCCCTCAGCATGGGGTGGACCTTGCTCTGTGAGCTCACCCAGCCCCGCTCCTGGGAGTCCAATGTGGTGAAAACTAGGGAAAAAACCCAAATCCATGTGTTCTATCACAGCTTCAGTGATGAGCACATTAACCACATCTAAACACCCCACGTGCCAGCTGCACAAGTTCCAGTCACTCCAGAGCTGCCCCTGTGCCCTCTGCCAGGTCTCCCTTCTCTCCTCCTAAGGAAAGCTGGAGCAGGCAGAGCCCCGTTCCAGCCAGAGGAGCTGGGACAAGGGGCAGCTCATGGAATTCAAGTAGATTGTTAAATTTTTGGAATGGTTTGACAAGCAACCGCTCACAGACTGCAAGAGAACACCCACAGGGCTGGGAGAGGGAGCAGAGAAGACAACAGAACTCGGGAATGAACAGCCAGTTTATATAAGAGCTTCCTCTATACATATACATATACATACATATATATATATAACCACCAGAAATTCCCAGCATCTATCCTTTTAACACCAAAATGAACTGTGCATGTAACATTGGCATAATGAAAGTTCGTCTTCCAGATTTCTGGCATTTGGCTTGTGCAAACATCAGACAGCCACCTTCCCTCCCGTGGCTTCTCCTCATAAAGGAAGTGTCTTCTTGGAGGAACACGGGAATTGCAGTCTTGCTGAGTCCCAGACAGTCCCAGAAAGCCTCCAAAGGCAGCTCGTGGAGGGGACCATGGATCTTGTGGGAGCTGAACACTGACAAATTTCCTGCCACCTGGTGAGCTAGTGGCTACAATTCTTTCAAGAGATTTTAAGCAGCTGTTGGTGCAATGAGACACTACAAACTAGATGATCTCCACTAGAATACAGAGAAGCAGCACCAGATGCTGAAGCATGTGAAGTTTATATCAACCTGACACTATAAACTATAACTGGGGGGTTACGGTTCAGTGCTCCAAGATCAATGCATTTAAACACCATTCGGAATTACTGACACAAGGTGGGGGCTACAAACTGCCCTGACCACCCTGCCAGAGTGACCTGTTAAACATGATGCCAAGATACAGGTGCACTGGGTACAAAAAACCTGCAGCATAAATTTCCTAAATTATCCAGGACTGGCAAAAAGATCAAAGTAGTTGAGAGAAGCAGGTGCCTCTCTCAAGGAGCGTGCGTGGTACAAACACTCTGGAACAGTCCCTCAGAGTGCACCAATGTCCCCCCATACCATTAAACTCCTCACAGATGGGACAGGAATAGTTTTTCTGTCAGGCTCCTGCCCTGGTTACACCTGTGTGAGGCGTTTACAGGCTGACAGGAAGGGTTTGGAGAGATGCACTCCCCTGACCACAGCCCTGCTGCAGGACTGGGTGTTGCTGTGCCATGCCCAAGCCCTCCTCCTCAGTTCTGCCCCTCCAAACCTACAAGAGGATCCCACTTTAAGAACACAAAGAGTGCTAATATCTAAAGCAGTTTTAAAAGATTACAAATCTAAAAAGAAGACTAAAAAGGGAACATGGCTCTAAAACGTCACTGCATGGGACCAGCAAAAACCGACACCCTACGGGATGCCACCAAGGTCTTACATAAATTTATATACAGATAAATATTTAAGAATTTCCTACAAAAATCACTAACAAAATGAGACTGGCATTTAAGGGGTGCAATGCCCCTTCAGTACAGTGCGTTTAGGATGTTCCCATCCCTCGGGAGGATGGGCAGGACAGATCCAGCACCTCCTTTGCCAGCAGCTCCAGTGCCAGGAGGGACAGCCGGCACCTGAGCGCTCTCAGCAGCAGATTTCCCTCCTCACCTAAGCTAGGAATGGCTCTCCATGCAACACAGGGATGTATCAGTATCCTGAACACCAAACTCTCCAGATGGGATTCACCCCAATGGAGCTACAAGTGCTGAGGAAACCAGAGCTGGAGAGCTTGGAGGAGCTGGATGGAGACAGCAGAATGACGGGAATGGAGGACTCAGGCAACTTGTACAAATGATACAACTTTAAAAGAAACAAATAAATAAATAAAATCCGAGCTCAAGTTTTAATTCTGGCAACACGCTGGACAGAGATGGACAGTGCTCAGGTTTGATTTTGGAGGGAAACATTCTGCACTAAGCCAGGTCAGGCTGCAGCACTGGGATGCTGCAGCTCCCCACACCCAAGCTCAGAATTCCTGTCTGAGCTTCTCTGCCAGATTTTAAACCATTATTCCAAATAGAACTTTGCATTTCCTAGGATTCTACTTGGCCATTATGAAGTGCAACTTGTGTCAGAGCCCAGGGTACTCTTGTACCTTCCCTCCAAGGGGGGAAAAGTGGGCGTTAATGTACTTATGTGCCAAGACATGGTTTTGGCTTTAAAGAAGGAATGTTTAAATCACTTCCATAAATACTTCAAGAAGAACTTCACTAATACACAACAATCCTAAACTCAGAGATTAGGCAGTAACATGGGCAAACTTGAAACAGCTTCAAAAAACATGAATATTCCTCTGGAATTATGTTTCCCCATCATTCCCTGTAACTGAGATCTCAGGATGGTTTCCCTTGGAGCATCTAACATCACTCTGGCACATAACAGACTGATTTCCTGTTCACACACCACCCACAGACAGAACAGCAGTCTCTCTCCAAACTTATCCCTTGCTAAGCAAAGAACTACAACTGCAAACTTATCCTGGATGTCATCTTTGCCCACAGGAAACTGTTCTGCCTCTGGTCCTCGTGTGCTGCCTACACTTCAGTTCCCGTGTCAGGAGCCTGCAGAGTGACTCCAGGTGTGTCACACACCTCCCTGGAGCCACAGCTTCCCACCAGTCTCTCTACTCCTGAAACAGCCCAGAGTGGTTAAGAAATAAGAGTACTATTCCAAATTAACAGTGACAACCAGCTCCCAGCAGTGGGGGCAAAGCTGCTCTGCAGCAGAGCAACACCCAACAACCTTCTCCATGTTATCCACTGGGATGAACACAGGGACAGGGAATGGAACAGCTCCCAGGGAAGAGCCCCTTCCTCATCCACTGACTTGCTCCAACCAGCCACGCTCATTCACAAAGCCAAAACCTCCATAATTTTTTTTTTTTTTTTTTAAACCAAGAACACAATTTGCAAATACAGGCTATTTTAACCAGTGAATGTGGAGAGGACAAAGCCTGCACATGCCCCACCATATTCCAGAGTGCAATTCTGCACCAAGAACAAGCTTCAGCTACAGGGACAGACAAAATTATGTTGGGTTTGAGCCTAAAAATGGCTTTTTGTTCCAAGGGGTCAAAGATAGACATTAACTAAATAAGGACCTCAAGCCAAATCATACACAGATGTCCTCAAGGCCATCCAAGTCAGGAAAAGTTAAAAGTATCTTACACTGAACCACCACATTTCAGGTCTGTAAGGATTATGGGCAAAGAAGAAATAACTTAAGGAGTGTGCTGCTGAAGTTGAGCCATTAACTAAAAATAACAGATTTTTTGGGGAATTTTGGGGGCTGGATGTGGTACTAAAATCATGCTGATCCACAGCAAGCTCCCATGCAGGCAAATACGTGCTTGTACCAACAGCCACAGCAAAGTCTGGGTGTGCAAACACTCCTCACTGAGCACTGAGACCATGGGGAGAACATGTTCTCCTACCCAGCACGTTTAACCTGGATTCATGGCAGATTTCACGTGCTCCATCCTTGTTGCTCATGCAAAGACAGCAGGAAAATATATGCAGAATAGTTCTCTGGGTCCCTGCCCTTTCCTGGTGGCCTTTGTGCAGACCAGTGGATCTTTACCCTGCTCCAAAGCACCACCTGGAGCTGGTGAGGGAGCAGCAGACAGGGGGGGAAGGTGCCAACAGCCCCTCCACAGAAAGAGGGGAAGAACAGGGAGATGGGGGTACAAGGACAGTAGAGGCATTGTGACATAAAACCATAACAATCAACATTCACGAGGCTGTAATTACCCACTGAAAGTGCCAAGTGTGGGTTCTCTGGAGCTGTTCTAAACCTGACTGGATCACCTAAAGCAGGACTATTGACAACAAAATACACCAGCAATTCAGCAGCTGCCTAAAATGCCATTTTAACAGTTAAACCTCAGTAAACCACAGTTTCTAGAACAGAATTCGAACTTGATTTGGTTTCAAAATAGTACAGGAACCCTTTCAGTGGTTTCCACATAGTTGCTCCAAGGAAAAGAGAAACATTGGTGTAAACAAATCTAAATGCAAGACAATGTGCAAATTATACAATATAAACACAAAGAAAGGTGGTTTGTTCTTAAAAATCCATTTAAGTATGTCACAAAGATGTTCATGAGAAAAATTAAAGGGTTAGTGTATTATAAAAGCCTTAAAAAAAGACATGTATACCCCATTTACCTACTAAAGTCTCATATTATTAGAACAGATTTTTGAACACCAATTTTTTTAAACATTTCTGCTGTTGCCTACTGTCTGCATTTTACTCATCTGCTCAGTGAGAGCCAGTTAACCAGTTTCACTTTAAGATTCTCATGCATTCAGAAACAAAGCTGCACTATTTGGTCTTTAGCATTACAGGAACACAACTGAACTCAAATCAAAACAGAATTGTGCTTGGAGTTAAAAATCCCACTGCCACCACCACAGGAGCCCATTTCCAGTTGGTTTTGGTTCCATTGTCACTGGAGATCGCCTCATACACAACGAGCTGTTCAATTTACTGTTCAAAGATTGGCAACTCTCCCTTTTTATTTTTCAAGGTAGATTTATTTAAGCTGAAAACCAGCATTAGAGAGGACTCCAGATCTGCAGGACTGGCGTTTTTTGGTTCTTGGCTTTGTAAACTTGCTTAGATAATAACACATGAATAGAAGGAGGAATGAAAGAATTGGTTTGTTGCACTCAAATCAAAATCCTCAACTTCTAAAGGTCTTCAACAGCTCAGCTGCACAGAAGAACAGTGGCTTCTGTGGCACTTTTTGGATTTCATTTTTAGGCCAGCACTGCTGCTTAAAATGCAGAATGTCTCCATCACACTGATATTGTGACAACTCAATACGTTACACCACAGACATTTAACATAACTCCATACATGCTATAAAAAAAATAACCAAAACAAAACAAAACAGGAGAAAAAACAAAAGAAAGGAAACAAATAAGACCGTAGCTAAACTGCTTTAAATACTGCATGCTACAGCACTTCACGTATCGTCGAGATACGACACTGAAAGGTGACAAAAGGCTGAAGGGATTACAAAATATTTTCGGCAGGTTGGAAAGCTGCCTTCTTACTGTGGCAGAATGATTCCCCCTCCCCGTTCTCTACTTCTAATGTTCATGATTCTAGTGTTGAGTTGGCCATGTATTTTTTTTTTTTTTTAATCCATTCTAATGACAGTGTTTCCTTAACTTAATTAAATCCATCAGTGTGGTAGCTGGGGTGAGAGTCAGCTGTGAGCTGGGTTGTCTCTGTGGCTGATGCTGGCTGTATCACAATAGGTGCATCTGAGGCCTCTGAAAAGCGAAGACAAAAGGCTTAGCACACCAAGGAACAAACACAGCACTGAATGTTTTGGTAAGCACAAGTCCCATCTCCCTACAACCCTCTGGTAACACCATTTTACACTCCTTTAGGAGCATAATTATTCCTTGATTTTCAGTGTGCACACAGCAGCATTCACCTCCACTCTACATGTGGAATGTTTTCTACATTTCCTTCTTCCTCTAAAAGCAGCTGATCCTCACCCACCATTCAGCAGTGCCCATTAAAAATGTCATCAGAGCGTACACAAGGCTCTACAATATTTTAAATGATTGCTTTAATCCTACAGAAACAGCTTCACAAACAGTGTTAGAGCTACAAGAGTAGCAATGCCAATTCCTCTGCACCTGCCTTGACACCCCCAACCTTTGGGTACCAGAGCCCCTTTCTGCAATCCCACATGGCTGGTCCATATGTTAACCCAGGATGTGGAAGGAACATTATGATGGTCACTGACTGCTCTGAAGCTGGTTCAGTGAAGACTCTCTGGGTGCTTTCAGCAACTTTATCTCTGGTGTCAGCATCACCCGTGTAACTCGTGGCACAAACATTCCCTGCTCACCATCCACACCCCAGGACCTGATTTCTCCTCAGCCAGCTCACTGAGCACTCCAGCAGGGCCTGATGCTCATCCTAGAGAGCTGGCAGCATTTTCACCTACCCCTTTCATCTGACTGCAACTGTGCCTCCAAGTCCTCTGGAGAGACGTAGAACTCCTGCTCTTCACCTTCGGGAGGTTTCGGTTTACACTTCCCACAGCAGCAATTACAGCAGCAGCACAGACAGCAGCAGCAGTAGCAGCCTGTGATGAGCCCACAGAACACAAACAAGGCCTGCAGAGGACAGAAAACACAGAAATAGTCATAACCTGTGTCTCCTGTGCCATGACCACAGAGTTTGTGAGACTTGGATACAGAATCAGGGAGCAAAACTAGAGCAGTGCAGAGACAGAACTCAGGAGCTACAGCTTTGTACTTTATCACTGAGAAATACTTCAAATTATGTGCAAAAGTGGCTATGGCTCTCCACATTTTACACCAAGGTGAATACTGCCAGCCTGGTTTGCTTGAGTAATTTCTACAATTTAAGTTAAGTGGACTATTTTGCTGCATCTGGAAGAAGGTACAGGTCTAATAAGCACATTTGTATTAAAATCCAGGTGTACAACAGTTCAGGACAGGCTGTAACTTGTATAAATAACCCTGGAAGAGACTGAGCTGTACCAGATAATGCACAGGCCACGATGTACCTACAGCAGGGACTTGGAGCCCCAAGGCTGTGGGCATGGCTGAGGATTGATGCTCCCAGTATGTGAGCAAGGCAGCTCCATGCAAGCCAGGTCTGTCAGGTGCTTATCACAGTGACAACGGACTAAATCAAAGTCTTCCTACAGGTCACTGTGCAATTGCTTGAAAAAAATAATTTTGCAGACAGCAAACCAGCACAGTGATATAATTATTGTCTTCCTTAGGGGAACCAAGAGATGGAGGCACACTGGCAGAGCATGAAAAAATGGACCCATGCAGTGAAATGTAAGGAGATTTTCTGTGAGCCCAAGTTCACAGTTAGGACTCATTCTGCAAAGTTATTGTCCAGATATTACCAGAGAATACCTCCCAAATTCTTGTCTCTTCTAAATCCACTAGAAGAGTCTAAGCTTCAATCAGTAACCCAAGTCTTGCTCACTAGACCTGTATCACTGGAAGTTCCTAGAAAAATATTTCTGAACTCAAGATCACAACAGAGTGAGAGAAGGTTAATTAACTTGGTGTCAGAAATTCAGCAATTTCCAAAGGTAAAACCAAGAACAGTTATCAAATGGAGCTCTCTAAGAGTTTCCAATAGCAATCCAGAATAACTCCTGTGCCCTTTTATTTACCTTTGCCCACCAGCTGGACAGCACGAAGTATGTGTTCACATTTTCTTCACCAAACTGCTCTGCTACATAGAGCCCCAGAGACCCATACTTATCGTAAATGTTCCGCTTTGTGGCGTCGGTCAATATTGCATGGGCATTATTGATCTCTTTAAATTTTTCTGCTGCCTCTGGATTATCAGGGTTTTTATCAGGGTGATATTTCAATGCCAGTTTTCTGCAGAAAGAAAAAAGAGAATAAAACCTAGGGTTTGGGTTCCTGTTTTTTGATTTTTTATTTTTTTTCTAATTCCGCAGCCTGCCACTCAAGGGAGACTTTCAAGTTCCAACTGTTTTTCTTCAGCTGTGATTCAACTTCCCTGATGATTCTTCCTTAGATGATAATAAAAGGCTACAGCAGTGTCTAGCTCAGTTCACAGGACTGACTTCAGACTCTTGGATTTGACCCTCAGAAATCCAACGGAAAAAAATAAGAGACATGGAACAAAAATAGGTTTGGATTTTTTTATCCTCAGCTCCAGCAATTTCCACCAGAAAGTTTTGCTCCTGCTACAGCAAAGACACACCACAAGTCTAAGGTATAGCACCAAAGAGTAAATAGAAGCAAGTTGCCACAGCTGCTTGGAGAGTGTCTGAACTGCTGCTTCTGCAGTGTCTGAACACAAAAATAGAACAGACGATCACTTGTGGTTAATTCACCAATTCCTGTGCAGGAACAAAGTACTTTTCAGTTCAAGTTTTGCTAGAATAGAAAATACTTCTGAGTTTCGAGACATCAGGAAATCACAACATACCTCCCCTAATAAGGCCAGATCTCTCACAACTAACAAAAAAAAAAAAATCAGATAAAGCAGTGATAAATGTGCTAGTTCTCACATGGCCCAGGCTCTTTACAGACATCAGTAGAAATAACTGGCTAACCCCCTCCTTATGAAGAGAAAATACGTGCTCTCAAGGAGAAAAATGACATGGAGCCACATGCTGGCAGTTCTCCTCCACCACAAAAGGTACTTGCCCTCCTACAGAAAATGACCACAAAGTCACGTATATGAGAAAGACAGGAGGAGTCTGCAGACAATTACATGTCAGCTTTGCAGTGGGGAAATGTTTAGACAAACATAAAACAAAGATGTGTGCAAGCACTTGGATGTGCCTGCAAGTATCTCACAGCATTTAAAAGCCAGCCTGAGTGTGCCCTTGGGACACTCCACTGTGCATGATGCTGCTCCAGTAAATCATGGCCACGGCTGCCACTTGTGCCCCAGCCTCAGTGAGGGCTGAAATAATCACATGGAAGTTTTATAAACCTGGAAAGGGCTCAGCCAGGCTGCAATAATTAAATATTTTTATTTCCCGTTTCTTAAATGTACACAAACCCCCAGGCCAGCAAAGGATGTTCAGACTGGACATGATAAAGGAGCAGCAGAGGAAACAAGAGGAGCTGAAAGTTCAGGTAAGTGTGAAGCAGCTGCATTTCACCCCAGGATCTCGTGGGGTTGTTCCTCCAAAGGAAAAACTCACAGTATTTCCCTCAGGAAAGTAAAATTATTTTCCAGTTGCTTGAAGATAAACTACTCAAACTTCCACTTACAGCTTTTAGGAAGATAAAGCTAATTTTTGAGAATCTGTAGATCTGGTTTATTCCTAGACTTCACCATGTAGTTGCCATCAGCATGTAAGTTTGGAAGGGGAAAAGCTCTGGTAAAAGTGAAATACTAAAGGAAAACAATTTTGACAATGAGTATCCTCATGGAAAGGTGATGCTGACCCCTAGTGTAATCCAAACACATTGCCACTGGTCACAGCAGCAATTGCCTTGAAGCAGATTTATGGGGAGTGTGGAAAGAAGATGTTACAAGACTCCTTTTTTGTCGTTTTTGTTTGGTTAGTATGAAGCCATTTCATGTGTCCAACTCTTAAGGAAAGAGATACAGGAAAAAATAAGTCTTTTAAACTAATAACTCTAAAAAGAATAAGAAATTTTGAACAGAATTCCAGGAAAAAGTAACCATTGATGCTCTGTTTTCATCCTTATTTTTATCTTTAGTCTCCATCTCCCTGTGCCAGAAGTGGAAATGATGGACAGCAGGGCAGGTCTGCACATCTGTGGTACCCCAAGACAGACACAAGGCTTCATATCAGGAAGAGTTTAACTCTGATCACAGTCTTGAAATCCTGCTCAAATTTAGGCAAGAACCTTTCAGAATGACACTGTGCATTTGAGAATTTACCTGATTATTAGATATAAGATGGAAAAATTTAAAGCCTTGGCATGTTTTCACACCCTGTTTTCCAAGAAGCAATCACATTTTCACCTGGTTTTCCCACCTATTTTTCTTGCAAAAGGTCTAAATAAACCAACTGAGGCTCCTACATGAATAGACCATTTGCTGAACACTGAATTAAAGCCATTTGTGCTACTGGGACAGGTGTAAAACTCGAAGCTGTACCTGTAAGACTTTTTGATATCATCTGAAGTGGCGTTTTTGTCCAGCCCCAGCACGTGGTACAAGGACTCCCCAGAGGTAGAGAGCGAGCGTTGCCTCTGGTCTGCCATCTTGAGCTAACCTGAGGAGAGAACTGGCCCCTGCAAAATAAAAAAAAATAATAATTAAATTCAGAAATGCTCAAGCAAAGGAAAAAAACAGGCCTCTTTAAGCAAATTGTCCTTAAAAACCAGAGTCTACATGTCAAGATTCAGCTTTTATAAAATGTGCTTTGAAAAGGTTCTTTACACACGTGGAAGGTAAAAATTTATAAAATTCAGTGAATTGTCAGTGAAAACAACTATTACATTGTTGGCACAACACCAGCCACCCTAAATCCCCACTGTATATACTCTTGTTTCCAAAAACTCCAAATCAAGAGCTGAGGAACAGCTATAGCCATAAACTGCATAACACATCTCCCAAGTCCCTTCAGCTCCTCTCTTAGCCTTAATATTAAGATAATTTATTTGTGATAATACCTATAAAAACAACACAGCATCAGAGGATTTGCTGTTGAGGCTGCCTTTTTGCACCACACTGGCATAGGAGTACCTGACTTTATTTGTATTTTCTATTTCAGAAATTACATTTAAAAAAACAACAAAAAAACCCGACCTTCCCCACAACTCCCAAATCCCAGTCCCCCATCTTATCACCAACACCAGGTCAAACAGAATGCTTAGACAAACCCAGTGTGTGACCAAGCCTGTGCATTCCACAAGGAAAGAGGGAATGTCTGACCAGAGAGGAGATCCCCTCTCTCATAATTTAAAATTGTAAATCCAACATTTAGCATGCATTCTAGTTAAAATCATGCTACTTGGACATGGATTAACCTCCTGCTCCACATCCAAATGTGACAGACCCCAGAGGTGTCCCCTGAGCCATGCCAGGACCTCTCCCATCCTGAGGAGATCAGCTTTGCTGTTCTTTAGCTGCAGAACTGCAGCCAGGATGAGCATCCAAGAAAAGACTATTGGCTATTTTTGGATTATGTCATTACAATTAGCCTACACCAGATTATGCAGCCTTTGAAAAAGATATTTTAAGCACCAGACTTTTCTAATTTAACCCTATGTCTTATATAACAAATTAATAACCTCAGCTTTCACAAGGCTGGCTGAAAGCAACGCCCTCAGCCCTCAGCCCCTGCCCTGCCTGGGTGGAGCTGTGACCACACCTCTGCTTTTCCCAACACACGGCAATTGTCACACCCACACAGGAGGGACCAAGGGACAGGGATGTGGACAGACACATCACCACTGTCTCGTTCAGCTCAGATGCTACTTGGGATTCTCTGCCTCTCTTGGCCTCCCTGACTTTACACCAATGTTTCAACTGGAATACATCAGCTCCACCAAACTCCCATCTAACCTCCTACAAGAAGCCTTTGGCAATTCTATCCAGTTTAATTTAAAGCTTCCCATAGGAAGCTATACATTATTACTATTAATAATAAATAGTCTAAACTCTAATTTTGGGCTATAAATTCAAACTACACCCCAAATCTGGAAGGTGAATGAGTGGGTGAATGGGAATGAGGGAGAGAAAATACTTTCTTTCCAAGGACACTGTTGAGTACTAAAATCTTTCTGTATGGGAAGAAAATTACTGAGTGCTGCAAGACACAACACAAACAACTCACTTATTTGGGCATAATCTGATTCAGGGAAAGGAAAACCATATTTCAGGAAAGAATCCCTCCACCCAGGCACACAGCAGACACAACCCCCTGGGCCAGCCTTTCCCAAAGGCAGCCTCCCAGCCCCCTCTGCCCCTGAGGAGGAGCTGAGGTCAAAGACTGATGATCCTGACGTGTCTCTGATAATCTACCTAATCACACCAGCCTGCTGCTGCTGCTGCTGTTGCTTCCCAGGCTGCCTGCTCAGCTCCTCCTCTCTGTGCCCATCCTCACTTCCTCCCACCCTCCCAGGAGCCTCCCTGCAGCTCCAGCACAGCAGGCCCTGCCAGCAGCTCCCTGCCAAGGAGTGTCTGTCACTCCTGCTCTTGGACAGGGACCTCAGGAGTCAGGAGGGGGAAAAACAAAGCATCCTGATTGGAATTTTGCACGATAATTTAGTGGTTCTGAAGAAGATACTGCTTCAAACAGGAGCTTCCAGGGCATTGTGGACATTTTTGCTAAAAGCTGCAGCTCTATTAAAGCATAACAAGCTTCCTGTAACATCAATCCAACGTGGCCTTGGTGAGAGATCACAGCCATACACCATGTTCTGCTTAACAAAATCTGCACTGTTCAATTAGGGCCAATTTGTTTAATAAAAATGAATTCAGTTTGACCCAGGCAGGGTCTATCAGTCTGCAGGCACAGGGACACAATTCCACACTGCTGCATCCTTAACTGCTTCCATCTGAACAGTGCTGGGGATCCACAGCTTGGTGTAATGGGATGTTAGCATTTATTTCTCCAAACTGCTATGGAATGGACACATTGGCCTTGGCAGAAGAGTGGAGGATCAGGCAGTGATGGGAATTCATCTGGGAAGCTTTTTACTGCAGGGAATAGAGGAGTATTATTATGAGAAATACAACCTTTGGCTTTTTAAATATTAAACAGACAGTAAAGGTGAAGTTATTTAAGTTCTGAGTTTTCCTAAACCTGGGTATCATTTCTCCTGCTGTTTTCACACGTGCCTCTAATTCACAATCCTGAAAGCTGTCCTGTATTTTTAAAAATTGTTGTGTTCAGCAGCAACAAGCCATCTGCTCCCTTTTCTAACCAAGCAGGATGCCCTGAAGAGGTTTCTCTGGGAAGGCTCTGGAGAAAGGTAATCTCCTGGATTAACCAGCAGAGTGTTTAACCATCTCAGTACCACAATCTTCTGCCTCAGTCAGCCCTACCACAACAGGCAACTGCTTTCAGCACCACCTTGCTGAAAAGACTCAGATTAAACCTGGCAGGTTATTTATGGAAGTCAGCCTTAATGTTCTAAATACACCCATGGAAAATTCAGCCTTAGAAACACTAATTTGCTTTTCAGCTTCCCAAAAGAATCCCATCAAGTTTCATAAAAGTCATGACACCTTAGTTTCTGCCAGGTCTGCTGACCCTTTTGGAAGTTGTATTTAACTCATTAAAGTGGCAAAGTGTTATTAGAGCCAAGGGGAAAAAAATCAATAGTTCTCTGCCAGTTTAGGGAATTAAATACTCACAGAACATCTCAAAGAATGTCTGCACTGAAAAGGGTGACAGCAGACCTGGTGGAATTAAACTCCATCTGATCCACTGCAAGATACTGCAAAGAATTTCAGTGCATGTTGGCAATGAGGGGGAGAAACTTTTCCAAAATGCTGAGCTGGGTGGCAGAATGGAGGTACTGACACTGCTCACACAGACAGCAGGTGCTTGGGACAACACTGAACCACCTCTGCTGGATGGAGGAAGGGCTGCCTGGAACCAAAGGGATGGAAGGCTGATTCCATGGACAACACCCACAGTGTGTCAGTGCCAGCAGCCTCTGGAGCAGACCAGCAGCAGTACTCATCTCCCTCCAGGCTGAAGCACTGAGTGTCCATTCAAGAACAAACCTCTAGAAACCTTTCCCCTGTGTAAGTCACACAGGCACTGGTGCCCCTTGAATTTCCCTGCTGGAGAAAAAACTGCTGTGGGAAGGAGTTGTGGCTGTTCAGCTCCACTGATCCAAGTCAAAAGGGGCACAGGACACCAAGCAAGGTTAGCTTTAAAGAGATCACTACAGCAAGACACTGGGGCACAATCTCCAGAATTCTGATTTTCTCAGTGCCTGTATACTCATCAGTTCAAGTTCCTAAAAACTAAATAAAACAATAAAATCTCTCCCTGAATGCAGTGCCAGCACACAGAGCTGTACACAGGTGCTGTCCACAGCATTACAGAACTGTCTGCACACAGTGTGGGGAATCTGGTTGGAAACAGCTGCTCCAGAAAGTGAAATCCCACTGTAAAGGAGAAAATCCACCTCCTCCTGACACAGTGAATGATATCCACCAGACACAGGACAATGGGAGGTTATTAACCTTAATGGATACTGTTTGCAAAGGAGTTTGACTAAAACCAGTGCACAAAATCCTCCCAGTCTTCCAAAACACCACCAATAACACAGAGAATAGAGGAATGCCCAAAAGGGAAAACAAGAACCAGAAGGAATGACAGACAGACTCAGAGAAGTGCTGGGAGTGCTGGACAGGAGGAGGTTGCTGCTCAGCCCAGCCCTGCACATGTCTGTAACACATTATCAGGAATGCTGTCAAACCCTCTACAATTACAGTTTTAAGAGCATATTAAAAGATGATTAAAGAGTCCAGCTTGGAAATGATGTTTTGCCAGCTCTTGGAAAAATAATGTCTAGTTGATACTTTATTATACGACTTTAGGAAGCACTCAAGTATTTTAGGAAATATTTGGATCCCACAAAGCATTGCTGCTAAGTGATAAAATATAATGCTGGTTAAAGCTAAGATTCAAGGTTTGCAAAGATTTCCAGTGCAGAAAATTAACTACAGGTGTTAATCTAAAACTGAATTATTCTATCCCAACCAGTATTTATCAGAAAAAGTCTAAATAAAAACACCAAGCCTGAAAGCACTTCAGTAAATATTGATTTGTCACAGAAAGGAAAAAGCACCACTGGCCTCCACATCCTGTCCATCTGTCTCAGAGTCACTTAAAGTTGTCCTCACAATCTGGTATTTTTCAAGGGAGAAAAAAAACCCAAATATTTTTAAAAGGGAGATGAGAGAAGCATACACAAGATTGTGTTACCACAAAAAATAGGAGGTGCTTTAGCCTTCCTGAGGTAGTAAGAGATTTATATAGAAAACTTCTTTTTCCTCAGCAATATTTTGTACTTAAATGAGAAGCTATAAGAAATAAAAATTTAAAAAAAAATATCCAGAACTCACCTGGTGTCTATTTCGAATATTCTAAGGTAAGTAATAACAACCTTCACACACTTCTAAAACTGTTTCTCCTAAAGACAAAACAAAAGCAAATTAGTTGTTCACCAATTCTGAAGTTGAGAATTCATTGATAAATTATCATCACATTACTGGACAGTAAAAACACAGAAGTGTTTTATAAATATTTGTATCACAAGTACAAAGTAAGTCCCCACAATGTAAACACTTGTCTTTAGAACTGATAAACTGTCAAAATAAATGACAAAGATTTAAAAGCACAGAGTCAAGGCCTCTATGGTTTGAACCAGAGCTTCAGTCTCTTTTCCCCATGTCAGTCTCTTTTTACCATGGGAAAGACACACACCTACCCAGTTGCACAGAAACTCTAATAACCATTATCTGTTTAAGACTTTGGATTTTTTAACTTAGGCCTTTGTGAATATACGTACTGAGAACATGAGAAGCCTGTTTTTCAAGTCTTGGTAATCTGTTGTACTGTCAGAGACTGTAAAGCAGCTTAGCTAACACAGCAGACCCCAAGCTCTGGCACTGGAGCAGCAGGCACAGCCTGCTCTGGGGAGCAGCACCAGCTCCTCTTGCCAGGACAGATTTCCATCAAGAAAACCACGGTGTCATCCAATTCACATTCCCTCATCCTGAAGCAGATCACCCAAAGGAAAAAAACCAGTCTCATTCTGGTGTACAAGGAGGGAGAGAACCTGAGATGACCCAGCAGCACACACTCGGTCTTTGAGCAGCCCAGGCTCCCGATCAGCCATCCCACGGAAATAACAGAGCAAGGGGGCAAGAGCAGCCTAGGAGATGCCACATGGTGCTATGGAAAAAATCAGGGAAAACCACTGCAACAGACTAAAATACCTTTCTGATTAAGCAGGACACATCTAACCCACATTACCAATCACCAAGTCACTTCTGCATTAGATGACTGAACAATAAACCTCGTGAGCGGAACTTCAGAGCAGCTTTTACCTGGCAAGTCATCGCTTAATTGTCATACAAACCCTTTCAACAGCTTTCAGAGAACAAGTTCTGAATGCACTTGAGAAATAAATTCCCCATTGAATTAATAATTAGGCCTTTCATGGGCTGGAAGGTTCCAGCATGGCAAACAGAGATGTTGGGAATACACCCAGGGAGCTGCTGGCACTGCTGCCCACAGCAGTTGCTTGGTGCCATCTGTAAGAAGCTGCTTGATCCAGCAACACATCCCTAAGTGGGTATGAATGAACCAACCAACAACTCAATAATCAGCTTATTGTTAATGGATCTGTTTAGTTCCTTTGATAGGAACCAGCAAAGGACTTTTCCTGAATAATGAAAGGCAGGGAGTTAAACTTTCCCACTCAGAGCCTGGGCAATACTAGAGGGTGGACTAACTCCACAAGGAAAAATGTCCAATTTTGTGAAGCTACAGAAGCTCCCAGGTTCTCTGCCCACAGCTTTCTTCATTAAAAAGTAATCCACAACAAGAACACTCTTTAAGCATTTACAGAAAGCTGTAGATTGTTAATGGTGTTGGCAACCAGAATTATGGCTTCCTACCCACCTCTAATTGTGCCACTGATTCTGTTTCACACAGCAACCCCAGATCCAAGAATGCTGACAGTCAAACTATGTTCAATTTATGGAAACAATATAAGTAGAACAGGAGAAAAAAAAGCCAAGTCCAAATGTAATTTGGAGACAAATGTACCTTGAAAAAATGAGCTATCCTGCTAAGGTCAGAATTGGGCATGTAATGATGTAAATATTATATAATGATGTGTGGACAGAAGGTTCAAATACAAGATTCTGGCCCAGGCCTCATCAAAACTCCATCAGTAGAAAAGTTTGTATTTTTTACAGCACTTATATATATAATAACCAGCCATGTAGAGACTCAAAATACACAGTGAAGTGTTCCCTTAATCTGAATGCAAGCAGCAATATTTCCTTTAGTCTCACAGCTATGCCAATACCAAGTTTCATTAAGAGCAGGCAGCCTGATTTACAGCTGAAAATAACCAAACAAGACAAAAATAAATTCCCAAGGAAACTGCTTCTTGTAAAAATCAAAGTATATGAGAAACCCATGCCAGCCACTTGGCATCCTCCCTTTCCCAGTGCATCCTCCCTGCCAGCACTGAGCCAGCCCAGCACCTCCCAGGGGTTTGCTCCCTCAGTTTCTCTTGCAACTGGCAATTCCAATTTAGTGACTCAGGAATGTTTTGATCTCCCCATCCAATCTCATTATTCAGCAGGCCAGATCCACTGACCCAGAGCTCTACATAATACCCTGCTTGTAATTACTTGTAAATATCCCCCCTCCTTATTACATGATATTCACAATCCAAACAAAAGCAGGGAAGATGAAAGGACAGATGCTGGAAAAGGAATGGCAGAGTTCAAAATCCACATCAGTGCCTGACACCCGGTTCAACAACACACAAGAGAAAGAAGGAAGTCTGGGGAGAGGAATATATAACTGTTTAAGAATCAGAAAATACAAAAATTAGTATGAAAATCAGAAGAAAAAAGATTAAAGAATGATGAAGATAAAAACAAGCGAAGCTACATGAATGCAAACTGAATTCAACAACATATTAAAACTGTGGCAAATTTTGTAACACAAAGGAAGAAATTTGCTTGGGGAGTTTGCATGCTCCTGCAACCATTTTGCTCATAGCAAAACGAGCTCTTCCAGCCTCATTTCTCCTGCAAATTTGAGTCCAATTTACGTTCTGTTGTATCTTCCACATATACTGGAACCATAAATATGCTCAGCACCCTTTCCTCCTCTAACCAAGAGAGAGAGACTCCCTTTTCCTTCCAGAAATCAGACCTGTTCTCAGCTCGACTGGACAAAAAGCACATGTGTTTCTTGAGAACTCAAACCTCCTCTGAGAGATGCAGCAGAACCCTTTTTACTGAATTATTCTACTGACAGAATTGTCCTCATCCTGCTCCATATGTTGATACCAGAAAGGGGGAATTCTCTCCAACATACGTTGGTTCATAATCCATCTCCACTGTGTACAGGAGCTGGACCATGGTTAGCAGGTATTTAAAGAAAGGAGGCTGCAATTAAGGCAAGTAAAGTAAATCAATACACTAAAGAGAAACTCCCAAGTCTTTATCTTCACACACCTTCTTACTTGCATGACTTGCAAAATGAATCATTGGAAAAACAATGTGGAAAAGCTGAAGGGAAAGCAATGTGGCTAACAAGTGCCTGCAGAAGACCACTACTATTTTTAAGCACTCTTCTTTGCCCTGTAGCTGTCTTGAAATAAATATTTTTAACCTATTAATTGGAGCACTAACATTTCCTACTTTGTTAAAGCATCCAAGAGTGTGTTTTGGCGTTGCTTATATTTTTATATCACAGCACAAAAGCCCTTCAGCCGAATTTTGCTATTCAGTTTGTGACCTTTTGATAAAGATCATGTGAGAGATCTCATATCCATAAAAACATTCTGTTTTAACATATAAGGCCTGATGGAAAGCTGAGTATCCAGGGAATTAATGTAAATGCATACATCTGGAAAAAAAGAACTTTACTGTGTCCAAATCCATCTGCCTTGGGAACAGAGGACAGGTCTCCTACACTGAAAGACTCTGACACTCAATACTTCATTAAAATTCTCTTGAGTTCTTTTAAAATAATAGAAATACACAGCTTTTAAATAACTGAAATCTGGAACAATACCATTTTTTCTACTAAATCCAAGTCTGAACTGATGTAACAATCCACTGCTGCTGACTGCAAGAGAGGTTACACTGAAACTTGTGACAAACTTAACTACAGCGACACAGTGTTGTTCCTCTAATGAGCTTAGCAGATTAAAATGTAACCATTTAAGTCTGATTGACCAACCTGTTATAAAGACTTGTGACCTTGTACCCTACACAAGAGTAAGATTCAAAACTACTGAGGAAGGTTTTCCATATCATGGGAGAAAATATGAAGTACTGGATTTGCATTTTCTATCCTCTCTCCTCAATTAAAATAATTACTCTAAAAACCTGGGTGGAGAGGGGGGTTAGTGGATTCTCTGCTTAGGATTTCATTGCTCCTATTTAATCTTTCAGCAATATTGAATTATTGTTTATGACAGCAGAGTACTTTATGTGCAGCTTGCAAACATCACAAACTGCACATGGCTATAAAAAAAAAAAACACATCTGCTTCCTCAGTTAGTTAAAAATCTCTGAAAAATCAACAGCTCTGTTTGCTTTGCTCATTATTACTCTTAATTTTTCCTACCTATAAATAGTTTTTGAATCACTGTGACTACTCACTGCAAGTTCACTAGAACAAATCAGCCAACCCACAACATTCCCTGCTGTGGGTGGAGTGATGCTGATGCCACTTCTTCTGGAGAAGAAATACTTTAAACTTCTTCAAAGACATAAAGCCCCATTTCTGCTAAGTGGGTTGTATAAGCTACATCAATAAAAAAACCTCATATTGATAATGACTATATCAATATACCCTAACCTTTAAAACATAAAAGAACTCTTGGAACAGATGGGTCTACTCACATAAAAATGAGATTTATGCTATTATGTCACACCTGTAGGTAAGACAACAAAAGGCTTTTAAATAGGAATAAAAGAAAAAAAGAAGTCTATTGTCTTGTGTAAGAAAAGAGTGAGAAAATCACATCAGTTGTCAAAACATGAATCCCTTGACAGACTGTTATAAAAAGAGAATTTAAGGAGACAATGTTGATCCAAGCAGCCCCTTTTTACAGCACAGGAGGCTTTTGCCTGGTCAAAAAGAAGGAACAAAGTGAGGTTACAAAGTACAGCAAAAAAGCCAAATAAGCAGTTTGAGACACAAAAGGAATAGAAAGGAACACATTTTTCAAATTACAACTTGGTTGGCAAAGGGCAAGAAAAAGATTTATCTGAAATTAACTTGGAAGGGCAGGGGAAGGTGGTTCCTCTCTGTGCTCATCAACAGCAGCAGGAGATGGAGGGGAAGAAGTTCATTCTTATTTTCTCTTCCTATCAATTGTGAGGCAGATGAAAAGGTAAATGAGGGTTTCCCCATACACACAATTTAAATAATGTAGAAGCATGGCCTTACAAACTGCAGAACATATATCAAAATTATTTTACACCTAATTTGGTGTTAGGATTGCTTTGTTGCCAAATAAACACTATAAATACTATTGGCAGTTTCAGTCATGAGCAGCTTTTGTTAAAGACTTTGAAATGAAGACTTTATTTTAATGAGTAAAAAAGCAAAAGGAAGGCCAGTTTATAGCAACAACTGAAGGCAATACTCGTATCTTCACCCTGATCTAAAATGATCCACTCTGGTGCTTCCCTTTTGAGAAACTTCACCTATTTTCAGATTATTCATCTCTGCTCTTTAATGGTTATCTCTCACCAAGCATGGAAATCTTCCACTTAAAAAGTTATGAAAGGCAAAATAAGCAGAACTGAACAGCAGAACTTACAAATCTTTTCTATTTTCCAGAAACAACTACCCAGCCAGCTCAGGAACAGAAAAGCCAAAATGTCATGATATGATTATCAGGAGCCAACTTCCCTGCCTCTGGCAGAGACTTTCTATTTCACAGGATATTAGGTTTCAGTCTAAAACTTAGGCTTATTTATTTAATAATAGAGGCAGAAACTAAACTTCCTCCCTCTCCCCCCATTTACTTTTACCTCTTGTATCCAATCAGGTCCTCCAGCCTAAGGTGATGCATAATTTTTCAAGCAGTACAGGTATCCACTCAGTTAAGTTCCAAAGGCCTTAGTTCCAGAGATTATCTCTTCTGCAAAGTTAAAAAATTAAGTATATCTAAAGATCCTCTCCTCCTAATTGCTCAACTGGATTTCCCCAGTTTTTGTGGCACGTGGGGAGGAGGCTGTTTGATTATTTCACTTCCTCACAGAAACTGAGCAAGTGCTGAGCAATTGATGTTGTAAAAGATATTTTAGGCTTGAAAAAAATAACCAAAAACCCCAAATATAAACAAAACCAATAAAACACCAGGAGCAAGAGGTGCTCTGACTGGAAGTGGGGCAGAGGCTGTAGAAAAAAACCCCTCTGACCACTGTGAGGGGTGAGCACAAACCCAAACAAAGCAATTTCCCCAGAGACTATCTCCAGGATACAGATATTTTTAGATATGGATATATATGTCCTGGAAGACATTCTTCACTTCATGCCACAGATTTCTCCCCTCTGGGTGGTGTCAGGTGTTACAGAGAATGGTCTAAAAGCCACGATGAGATGAGTTTCATACCTGCCCCATTCAAATCCCAGCACATGGACATTCAGGAGCATGAAAGGAGTTAAAACCACAGAATTCCACAACAAAATCCAAACTGACCAGCACAGCTTGTATTACTTTAAACTTCTACTTTTGTTTTGGCAGGAAAATACAACCAAGTTTCTTTTGAAGGCTGGGTGATGCCAGAGGTGATGCCTTCATTATTTCTATTTATTCTGCAAATATTTCTGTTTATTCTCAGGTGAATTAAACCAGAGCCCACATCCAGGGGCAAACACAGTAAATCACAGCAGAAAGCATCTCGGGGTAGAGAACACATTTATTCTCTAGAGATCCCAAATTCACCCCTATGAATACAATGCTAATGTCATAATATTCTTATAATATCCCCAGAATGATACCCAGTACACCCCCTGCATGTTGGAGTCAGCTCCTTCAGCTACAAATACCCAAACAAATCACAGGGCTGGATTAAAAACAGCTTTAATTTAAACTGGCATTCTCTTACAGGAGACAAATTCTTTGGTATTTTCTAACCATACAGTGTGGTTTCACCAACAAAAAGATTTATTTTATACTACTCCCCCACAAACCATAATGATATTTATTTCCCCTGTTCTCTCACTCTGCATACATTTAATCTGCAGACTGCCTGATGAAGGATGTCCTCAGTTCCACCACTCAGTCTAGCAACAGTATTTCATGGCTGCTTAAAAAGAAAAGAAAAAAAAAAACCAGTCCATAATTTAGAAATAATAATAATAAAAAATGAATGTATATGTCCTATTGATTTTCCCACTAACTCACTGGTGATTTAATAAGAAAAGACACAGCTTGAATTTCAGGCCATAGGCTTGGCTTGAAAACTTGACACTTCAAGAAAAACCAAGTTCAGACTTTATTTGTAACTGAGTTTTCTAACACTGTAATTGGGTAAGAATTAGAACACATACAGATTTTATACATTAGATTTTCAGACAGGAGTCACATTTCAGAGGGCTTAAAACCAAAAGGCCACTATTATACTGGGGCATAATTTAATCACTGCCATTCCCAAGGCTTTTCAGTTTCAGCACAAGTATGGAATTATCACATTTAGTCTTTTTTCCACCTAAATAACTGATAATGAAGTCAGAAAACCCTATGCATAGTTTTTGACTGATGTTTTTATTCTTCCCTCTGATTTTCACTGACACTGGAGCGTGGCAGATGTCTCTTCACTCTGCCTGCACCCCTGATGTGATGCCATCAGTACAATGTTAAACCAGGGTCATTCCTACTTGTATTCCCCAAACCCAGGGTATGCCCTCCTGGAGATACTTATAGAAACAAAATCAGCTGTAAAATAGCACCTTTTCTCATTTAGGGTTATTTCAAAATAATATTTTATACATCTACACATTTAAACAGCCTCAAAACAGACTCCCTGGCCTTTATATGGAAAACATCAAAAAACCAAGTCACGGGAAGAAATGTGGTTTTAAGATAAACTGCAGGAAATCAGGGTAAGGAGTTGTGCATTACAGGACAACCATAGGAAATGCTGGGTTTTCATCATCCAGGATGTTGCATCCAACGTATATTCCATGCCAGGCCCAATAACAAAGTCATGTTGGCTGCTGGCCCTGTTACCCAAAGCACTCAGGGAAACAGTGAGGTAGGCTTGGGAAATCACCCTGTGCACCTTCCAAACACCTTCTGATTCATTCTGACTGCCTGGTTTTCCCAAGTCAATGGTGAACAGTCACTGCTGTGCCAGTTTAAAAGTGCAACAAGAATGAAGCGAGCGAGTGTGGGAATCAGGAATTTTGGAGGAAAAGAAAAAGTGAGATGTTTATTAAGGAAAATAAATATCTTCACTAATTACTGTCCAGACAAAAATATTTCTATTGAACTTATATTTATTTTGCTCTGTGATAAAAATGGTCTACTCCAAGCAAGAATGTAATTTCCCAGCATTACCATTAGAGCCTTCAGAAGGACTGACTGACCAGTGATTTGTCAAACCAACCCCCAAAACAACAAAATAAGTTTTCTAAAGAAAACACATGCTTCAGACCCTCTTTTTCTTCACCACTCAGACCAGAACTCCAAGACACACCTCAGAATTGCACACGTGGAGAAGGCAGGGTCCCTGTGCCACAGAGCTTGTTAGGCATCCCATGGAAAACATCCCTCAAGTTCTCAAAGAGGAGCAACTCAGAATGGACCTGGAACTTAGATCAAGTCATTGCTCTGAACAGTAACTGAATCTGGCTTTTAAAGTCAATTTAAACCAGGAATATTTCGAGATGTAGCTTCCCAGAAACAGGTCACCTCAGATTTCAGTGGATTTCATGGTCACTTCCCTCCTCCTAAAGAACAGCAGGTGAGGAGATGCCAGGGAGTGCTGGGAATAATGCAGGATCCAGGACCTCCAACCAAGGTCCCACCACGCACTCCAAACCTCTTCTCCAGCCCACTGCACCCACCAAGGGCCCCTGCCCAAAATGTCACACAGGTCAAGCCAGGTGAGGTGTCTCAGAGGGGTCCAATGTACCAGATCAAAGCTGTTCCAGCCCGACCTGGAACTGCATTGGGGTAACTCCAGCCCCTGCTGGATGTAGACTAGAGCAGGTCTCAAAAAAACCAAACAAACCCAACACTGCTTCAATTCCCTGTCCAGATGATTCCACAGGGATCCCATATGGCCTTTGTGAAAGCACATGAACACTTATTAATTTTATTCCCCTTCCACCTGCTTTTGTCACAAGGTCACATGTCTCCCAAAGGCAGACTGCAGTCCAGGCTCGGAACAGGAGCTCACACATCCCAGTTTGTCTGCTCATCCCCTTTCCTGTACTTCTAACTATCAGAAGCAAGAGCATCAGCTTCCATGATGACCTTCAGACTACAGAGAAGAAACATTATTTAAAATATTTTTAACAACAATCTCTTAATTGCTTACCCTCAGGAAACTCCAGAAGCAACCTGAAATTACAAATATCTCATTTGATGGGGCCTAGCCCTGGTAGAAGGAATTTCTTGCACCTGGCACATTCAAGATTACAGCAGATATTACCACTAGAAACTGCCCACAATATCTGGAGTTTGGATCCCAAGTTCCCCTCCTCTCTACAAGCAGCTTCAAACCTAATTATATGTTTCCAGTAAATGCCCCTAAATCCTCAAGACGTGAGAAGCAGATTTGTAAAGAAAATTCTCTGACAACTGACCCAGGCAAAGGCCTACATAAATAAAACTGCACAGCAACAGAAAAACCTGCTAAGATATAAAACAAGTGATGGCAGATGGAATGGAAAAGAAAATTTTCATTTGAAGTACAGCCAAAAAATTTAAAACATAAAAGGGGAAATGCAAAGATAAGACCTCTGTGCATTTCTGCTTTTTGGAACTGCATAATAGGCCACTGTAATGACATCAGAGAACTCTAGGCTTCTCCTTTCCCCCACTGCAAAACATGAGCAATCCAGAGGTTCTGTGCATTCACTTTTTCTACAGATTGTTTCTTAGAAATCACAAAGTTGCCAGAATCCCTGACACAGAACACTACTTTAGTAAGACCCAGATGAAACCAAGGATGGACTGTGAAGTTCCCTGTGACCAAAGCAGAAGCAGGATGGTGTAAGTGCTCCTACAGCAAGCTGTTAAAAGCAGTTCCTGACAGATTCATAAATAAATATTCTCAGAGGGAAGAGGAAGCCCTGAAGGCAGGAGGGGGAAATGTGGGGTGCTGGTGGATCTCTGGTTTGTGCTTTTCTGTCACTGCTTGTAGATACTGCCTGGCATTGCAGTCAGATCCACCCAACTGTTTACTTGCATCATTCACTGGTCAGAAGCCATCACCTCAAAAATACCAGTTCATGAATGCAGACTTATGTCACAAAAGAGAAAAAAAAGGTTCCTTAGTGATGCTTTGGTAACAGGTAAGCAAATGCCACTGGGTTTTCTGTTTGCTCAACCATTCACCCAACAGAGTTTAGGTGATGGCCCTGAAGCATGTTAAAAAGAAAAACAAATAAAGAGCCCCAGTCTTTAATTGAGAAAAGGAATAACAAACAAAAAGCCCCAATCTTTCATTGAGAAACTCTATTCTCATTTACAAAACCCTTGAGCAGATTATGGAAGACGAGATGGCAGCTGCTAATTTAACTTGGGCCTAGAGGACTCATTCTGTTTGCACCCCATGCACCACAAACCTCCCATTTTCTCCTTTCAATACTTGCACAAGAAGATGAGAAACTTGCACCCTGAGGAAAAAGGCTCTTAAATTTTACTGAATTTGGCCCTACAACACACTGGCACTGAGGTCACCTCACCATTAATGAAAGAGGCAGAAAAAAAGCTTTAAAAAGGCACATTTCAGTGCAATGCTGATACAAGATAAGTGGAATTAGGAGGACTTGCCAGGATATAAGAAATTTTAACATATGATAAAACAATTTTATTCATATTCTCCAATTTAAAAACCCAATGTATCACCAATGCATTAAAACCCCACAATTAATGCCACTAATTAGAATTAATTATTCCATGCAGAAAAAAATGGTAACCCTTTTTATTGGCTACCATCACTTTATTAAAAACACTTAAGCAATCTTTTGAGGCACTTTCTGGAACACAGGTCTTTCTATCAGTTTGCATGGCCTGAAATAGGAAACAAAGTGCCTCTGAAGGTAAAAGATGCCCTTTGCAACAACTGTGCCTTGTATGTTTTAATTGATTAAGACAATATTTCAACTGAGCTTCTAAGGAAATCCTAAGATATCACAACATTCAAACTCCCTCTTTTCAAGACTGAAAGCAGCCCCTGGTTAACCAACCACCATCACCACAGAGCACCAGTACTGCTTAATTCAAACTACTTCAATTATCAGAGCACCTGGAAAACAACCTCAAGTTAAAACCAACAGCCCAATCCTTCACTTTGGTCCTGGGCTTTGGTGGTGTTCCTCATCCCTCCCTCTGGATTCTGCCAAGACCCAACTGTCCCAAGGCCCAGGTGGCCACCCCTGAGACAGGGGACAGGCTCACTGCAGGACTCTGAGCCATCTGCTGACAAGGGGGGGTCACCTCACAGAACCCCAGCCATCGCCAAGGCGCACACTCCTGCTCCTGGGAAAAATCCTTCTGCCTGGGAAGAAGGTCCTCATCTGCCCAGGCAGAGGCAAAGCCAAAGAGGACTTGCACAGCTCGAGAGCAAACTGTGAGGGAAATCAGTTCATGTATTAAAACTACCTGAAATTAATCCCTGTCTGTGCTTTGACAGCAGAGCAGAGAAGTTGCCAGCAGATGCCAGTTTGCATGCTCTGGGGAGGTACTGGGAGTGCTCAGTCTGTGTATAAGCTCTGCAGAAAAGTTCTGCCAACCCATTTCCAGACATACTGAAAAATATTTTGATCTGGTTATTAACATCAACGATACTTTAAAAAATATTATAAACTGGCAAACTGATAAGAGAGGGAAATATAGCAATAATCAGAGGCCAGTTACAGCACTGTTGTAATAAGTCAAGTTGTTCAATGGATAGACAGGATTTGCTGAAGGCCCTTCCAGCCTTCAGTTGTGCTGGCTTTCCCAGAGAGGATATTATGGCAACTGAGTTCATAAATTCAAAAAATAGAGTCAGAACAGCAACTTTTATATTTAACCTAAAACATGATTTCTTAAGTAATCCAGTTAGGCTTCCATTCATACTCCCTATCACATTGTCTGTTTAACACAGACAAAAATCCTTCTTGAAGCTCACCACGAGAGAAACTACAATGAACAACAGCACCAGTGCTGACAACCTGGCAAACACAGAACCTGTGAGGGCAAGGGGTCTCAACCCCAACACTCAGGCTGTCGGGCTCATGGAATCCCAAACTGCTTAGGTTGGGAAGGGACCTGGCAGATCATTTAGTTCCACTCCCCTGCCATGGGCAGGGACACCTTCCACAAGACCAGGCTGCTCCAATGCACACTTGAACACTTCAGGGATGGAGCAGCCACAGGGACAACATCCTGCAACATCCTCACAGGGAAGAATTCTTCCCCAGTATCCAGTCTAACCCTGTCCTCTGTTAGTGAAGCCATTCCCCTTTGTCCTGTCACTCCAGGGGCTGGAGTCACTCAGGTGCTGGAAGGGGCTCTAAGGTCTCCCTGGAGCCTTCTCTTCTCCAGGCTGTACAACCCCAACTCCCTCAGCCTGTGTCCACAGCAGAGCTGCTCCAGCCCTAGGAGCACCTTCATGCCCTCCTCTGGACTCCCTCCACCACCAAAGTTCTTAAGTCATACTCTGGTGCTGCTCCATGTTTTCCAAAGGATGAGGACCCAAACTCCCTCGCTGGCTCTGTGGATGCCTGAGAACAGTGTGAGAAGCTTGTGCATACCACAGCTGCACTCCAAGCCCTGCTCCCACCATCCCCAGCAAAGCAAGCTCTGGCAGGCTCCAATCATCCTGGGCAACTTCCCTGGTGCAGCCAGCTCGGTGATGGTGCCACCTCAGCCACAAACCAAATCAACTGCCTACAACCCACTGCAAACTGGGCCAGGCTACAGAGCAGGAGGTGGATCCCTGGGTGCTGGGAAAGACTGAAACAGTGTTTGCACTTCCCAGGAATAATCAACACCGACTATGCTCTACACTAGGAGACAAGGCGTGCTGCAAAAAATTACTTTTTTCAGGCACTCACTGATAAAATGGTTAAACGTAGCACATAGCCACCCTGGGAAAGAGGGGAATCTTCCACTTGAGCCTTCAGCCTGCAATTTATCAATGCATCACATCCAAAATTTAGGAGGAACACGACCATGTTGCAGCATCTCCCCTTGCATTTAAACGCTGTGGACAATCTCCAAGATTAAATAAATGAGGGAGGGAGAGAAGTGTTTATTTATGCTTACAAAAAGCTGTTTGGCTGAAAATCCCATCTCCAAAGCCCAAGTTCTCCACAAAGCAGATTCTGCACTGCCAGCAACATGACGAATTTCTCCAAAGCCCTTAGAGCATGGCGAGAAAACCACAGGAAGCTGCTAAATAAAAATAAACTTCTTTTCATCTTACGCTCTATATATTAATGTCAATTTCTCTTCCACTCCAGCTTCTGTTTCCCTTCTTTTCTCCCTCCCAGGGTATAGCATACTTGATTTATTAGAGCTAATTCATTAAAGCAAATGAATTTGGCATCTATTTCTCAGGATCCCTTAGTCAGATTAGGATTCTGTCATATTCTATCAAAAGCAAACAAAAATCCAAACACTGATTCTAAGCAACCTGAAACCAACAGATGCCTGAGAAGCTGAAAACGCCTCTAATGAAACTGCAGTCAAAAGAATAAATTCCACTTCAAGGAGGCTGCTACAATTCAAGAATTTAAATAGGTCCAATCCTGACGCATTTCCAAAGGAAATCCTTGCAGCTCTGCATACTTTGGAGAGCTTAATTTACCCAGAGAAATGGGTGAACCACCACTGCTCAGCCACTGGGTGACTGCGGCCTGCAAGTTTTTGCTTCAATAGCAGCCAACTAACACAGTATTTAAGCACACACACAGCATTTCCCTTCCCTGATGATAAGCTGGCACGAGGCAAACATCAGCAGGGAGAATTAGATTATTTCACACCGGTCTGAGATGATGTACCAAATTTATGCTCTTTTTTTTTTTTTCAAGCCTTACCGCAGCACAGACAGCTCAACAGCAACATCTCACAGCGCACGAAAATTAACACCCCAATAAAAACGAACCTAGAAAAGATAAAACCCTTTGGCTTTCCCTCTTATGTCAGACAGGATGGCCTTCACCTTGCTGCCCAGGGAGCACGGGCTCCATCAGTGCCCACTAATAAACTCAAGGCTTTGTGTCACTGGTGTGGAACAGTCAGGTATTGATACAGCACAAAAGCAGGAGCGAGGCGCTATCAGGGAATCCGCTGTCTCCGTTCGGTCCAGTTGCATTCCGTATCTCCAGAATTACCTGACCGGAATTCTTAATCTGAGAGCCAGAAGACACTGCACGAATAAACAGAAATATGCTGCCTTCGCAAGTTTCACATTATAAAGGCTGGATTTGCTTCCCGCTGCTGGTACGTCATTCATTAAGCACCTCATCAGCCGAGCGGCTACTAATTATTTCGATAAAAATTAAGCAGGCTAATGTAAGGAAAGGGAAGGCAAAATCACCCCAGCTTCTGGAGCGAGCCAGAGTGATTCACGGCTCCCCCACACACAGAGATGACTTTCATTTGGAATTCACCTTCCCAGGCCTTTTGTTGGGGGTTTTTCCTCCCTGCTCCGAGCAGTGGTCGGGGGGGGCGCGGGCCCCGCACCGCCACCGGGGACCAAGGCGGGGGCTCCTGGGGCGGGGGGGTTCCCGGGG
>VYXF01006774.1:23513-41576 GCA_013397295.1 Polioptila caerulea | reverse complement strand
GGGCGGGGGAAGGACGGGGGAAAAGCGGGACAGAGCGCGGCAAAAATGGAACTTCCCTGACCGGGAATCGAACCCGGGCCGCGGCGGTGAGAGCGCCGAATCCTAACCACTAGACCACCAGGGAGCGATGCTGGGAGTCTTCGCTCGTGATATTTGACGCAATGCCTCTGCGGCCAGCCCGGGACAGCGACACCGGGGCTGGGGCTGCGGTGAGACCGGGCACTGCGGGACAGGGGCCGGGGGCTGCCATCCATCACAGGGACCGGGGGCTGCAGTGCGATTGGCGGCTCAAGGGTCAGTGGGGCCGGGGGCTGCAGCTCCCCACAGGGGTTGGTGACCGTGGCGCGGGGAGCGCTGGGCCCGGGGTGTGACACGGGGATCTGTGGGGCTGGGGGCAGAGGGGCTGCAGTCAGGCCGGGACTGTGGAGGAGCCGGAGGCCTGGGCTGCAGCAGCACACGGAACCCCCGCAGGACATGACCCGTGTGTGCAGGCCTGAGGGTTCGCTGCCTTTAGGGCGCTGTCCGGGCACTCAGCCCGCTGCCCGCACACCGACCCCAGAGCTGCGTTCGCTTTGGGCAGCGCCTTCACCCCCGCCCTGCTCCGAGCATCCCATCCTGCCGCCCCACTCACCCAGCCCCACACCGGCCCTTGGAGTCCTCAGGAGCTCAGAGCAGAGCCGCTTCCCTTTAATGAAAACGGGTGCTAACAATTAGGGCAAACGAGGCTTTTAAGATCATGCGTCTGTTTTTCCCAGTTGCTAAAGTTTCCTGGCATTCCTGGCCGTTCCCTTGGGAACATGGCTATTTCCCAGTGCTGGGTAAAAGCACAATTTCCACCCATCCAGTGCATCCTGGGGCAGGTGACGCTGGCATGGTGACCTCAGGAACATTTGGGCTCCAGTTATCCCTCCCATCACTCCGGCACGGCCCCGCTGGCGTGTGGCTTCTCCATGAGGCTCTAATGGCCTTTCCCGTCTGCTGCCTCTGACTCACGTTTTAAAGAGATGAAAGATGATGGATCCTATTTGCCAACAGAGTCATCACCATGAATCACACACCCACACCCTCTCCTTGCTCCAGCTCCATCCCCAGCCCAGCTCCTGCACCTTTCCCTCTCTGAAACACCAGTGGGGCTGCCCAGCACTGACCCTGCATCTTGCACAGACCCTGCACTAAGAGATGCTGAGCCCACCCCAGCACCCACAGGGCTGCAGCAAGTGAGCCCAGGCTGGCAGCCCGTGGCCAGCGCTTGGCTCTGGACAATGTCTACTTGGCCGGGATGTGCACAGGCTCCTGCTGCTGGAGTGGTTGTGCAACCCCTTTCAGACCACAAATATCAAATTCCTTAAGAAACACTTGCCATGGTTTTGGCAGAGGGTTGGAACATGGTGCCAGCAGCAGGGAAAAGTGGCTCCTTCCTGCTTTTTGCAGTTAGTTACTTTTCAATTTTGCTGTTTATCTGCTTTATGGGATGGAGCCATCTGCCCTCACCTCAGCCTGGATACTCCCAGCAGTGTCTCTCCTCCAGGATCAGGTCTCACATCAACCCATCTGTCCTTAGCCCCACTGGGAGAAATGTATGAAGTGATGTAGGAAAAACACTCCCAATCTTCAAATCAAACACCCAAACCCCACAAAACCAAAATCAAACCCCCATCACCAAGCAGATGCTTCAAGCCTAGCTGGGCATCCTTCCTCTGAAAACAGCACACTGAGGATCTCTACTGGCCTTTCCACCACCTATTTGCCTGCTCTGAGTGCCCTTTTAAACTTGGAGACAGCAGCTCCCAGCTCCAGCCGTCCATCCATGGCTTCCCCCGTGCCACACTGTTCAACTGCCAGAGCTTCCATGGAGGCGACTGATTCCCTGAGGTATCCTGCTGTCAAGCCAGGCCAGCACCACAGCTGCAGCTTTTCCACATCAGAAATTTCTCCAGCCTCAGCTCCCACTGCCAAGGTTACTGCTGGGACTGCAGTCCCACGCTCCCAGCTCAGGAAAACAGCATGAGGAAGTTTGGAATTCACCTGCAGCACCAGCGATGGAGTTTGCAGCTCCCCAGCCCAGAGTATAGGCACAGGCCAGGAAACAGCTTGGGAACAGTGTCCAGTATCTTGGAAAGGAAACATCAGACTGTAAATATTATTCAGTACATTCCTTCATAAGAGAGCATCCACAGAGCCAGCAGCCAAGCCAGAGGGATAGGACGGAATATTTCTCTTGCTTCTTGCCTCAGGCTGCTGCAGGCAGTTGGTATTTACCTGATGAGTTCATAACATGCACTCAAGAGAGGATTTCAGTGCTGTTAGAACAAGACAAAGACATTCACCCCATTTTCTCCCGAAGGAATTCTTTATTGACAAGTTTCCTCAGTCTTTATCTTAAAGAGAAACAGTCCCATACCCAAGCTCCTGCAGTCCCCATTTCACTGGCTCTGTTCCTCACGGGGAGGCCAGCTCCAGTCGAACGAGGAGTGCCCATGAACAACACTCTACACTCCACCTAAGGTCTAGTACATCTGCCCACTAACATCTCATTCCACATCCCCAGGTCTGCAGAGGGAGGGGAGAAGGGATGGGGGAAATGGAGATTAATCAAATCAGTGTCAAAACTTGCTTCTCTAAAGGGTCAGAGGCAGTTCAGTCCCTCTGGGGTGATAAACCACTAAAACTACCCAGATATGTACATAAGTTTAAAGACCTGAGTAAGTCCCACTTCGCCTCTAAGGCACAGAATTGCTCACTCTAGGTATTTCTATGTGGAGGCACCTTGCCTAGAATAAGATCAGGCCTCTAGGAGAAAACTTGGAATTTGTCAGCTCCTGAGCAATGAAGCTGGACATCAAAAGAGCAAAACATCCAACCCCTGGAGGGACTGGGTGAGCTCCATGACTCTCTGCCAGTTTTGTAAACCAAAATTAGAGCTGGGGCTTTCAACTGAGAAATCCATCCAGTCACAGCCAGATGTACCAGCTGGAGGAGCCCTCAGAGAGCAGAGCAGAGTCCCTCCAATGGTATCCACATTCCAGCCTTCAGAAATTCCTCCTCCAAGAACGAAGGGATAAGCTGAGAAGGGAGAAGCAAGTTTCATACACTCGGCAAACAGAGTGCACCACTGAATTTAACACAAGAACTGGCTTTATAAACATGCTGCTATGACTGCATGATGCAAAACTCCAGTGTTCAACAACCAGCTTTAGAACCCTTGCAGTCTCCTCTACAGAAAATAAATCATGAACAAGTAAAGCATAAGTGATGTAAGGCTTGCAATTCAGCTTCAGAGTCCAAGGGAGCATTGCCCTAATATGCCAAAGCTTTTGTTTGTTTGTTTTTAAGCTTTATTTTTTTAAAGTTCATTGCATTTAAAAATAAAGATTCTTAGTTTTGTTAAAGCTAGAGCATTAGTGTAACAACGAGGCAGCTGCTAAGCGAAGTTTACCTTTTAGAAGCCCAGAAAAAACCCCAACTGTTTACCCCATCTACCTCACAGCTCCAGTGAGAGCCAGAGAAAACAGTAACAGGAGAAGCCTGGGAGCTCCCAGAGTAGCCCACACAGAGAACAGAGCCAGAAGCTAAAGTTAAGTTGCCCATGCACTTGGCTTCTCCAGTTACTGCCCTCCTCGTGCTGCTCAGGGCCATGTATCTGCTCCAAGCTCTGTCAGACAAGGGAAAACTGATTTCATCCACAGCAGTGGCATTTCTGAGCTACCTTAAGGAAACTCCAGCTTACACGCTCTCCCAAAAGGACAGCAGTGATACATTTAATCTACAAACTTTAGTGTAAAATATTATTTGTGTACAAAACTTTGCATTCTCTTTATTTGACTTGGATCCAGCAGCAGTGTCTATGAATGAAGGATGGATGTCTCCAGACTGGCTCTCAGCCCCTTCTTGGATTCGCATGTTGTTGCTGTGGTGAAGGTTTGGGAGGGAGGGGGCTCTTCCAGTTGTGCACAGCTGTGCAAAGCCACATCCAGGTCTAGAAGGGAGCGTTGTCTTGTGGAGGCTTGTCCCCAGCTCCAGAGGGCGAGTGGAGGCCGTCAGTGCTGTTTTCCCTGCTGCCCACCACTCGGGACTGGAAGGAGAGAAGAGAGTGAGGCCAACAAGAAAGCAGCACTGGGAATACCAAGTCAATTCCCCCTTGTCGAGGTCACCTACTGTAGCCAAGACTTCACATATCTGAGAGGCCATTTGCCCGAATACTAGTCTACAAGAAAAACATTGCAGAAATTAAAGTTTCTGCACAAGGCTTCACACTCTGTGTTTACAAGACAAAGCAGACTGTTACCTTTATGGTCCCAACTCTATCTTCAAAGGACTTGAAGGTTGCAGAATTCCTTGAAGAAAGAAGAGAAAAAAAAACAACAAATCAAGACAAGTTTGTTCTTAATCATATCAAATGGCACAGTGTGGCTGGGCTCTGTGGCCATTCCCCTCCCCTGCAGTGACACCATCACCCAGAACACTTCCAGCTCCTCACAGCCTTTGGCACAAATCTCTCAGGCATACCAGGCAAGAACACCACATCCAAACCCTGAAGGAAAACATTTTTACCACGTGCAATCCACTCAATTGCTCAAGCTAAAATGTTGAGGGAAACAAGTCCTAGTTCACTGGGGAATCAAGGCACAGTTAAGTAGAGAAGAAAACAGCTCTTAGCTTTAGAAAACTTCCAACTAAAAACATTTTGCTTTAAATAGTGGAAAGGGAAAGCTGAGAAAGGTTTAAAACAAAGGCTTCAGTTTCCTGTATCACATCCCATGGGGAGGAAGGGGAAGGGCCATGTACCTGCACCTATCAGCAGTTTTATTTCTACAGGGGTGATCATTTGCATCAGGAAATGCTCAAGAAAATCACATCATAATAAATTAATCAGAGCATTTCATATTTCTAGTGAAGAAAACCAGGTCAGCTGTTTGACAATCCAAGAAGCTGCTTTGCTGGTGAAGGATTTCAGGGAGTGCTCTGCACTCAGCTTCCAGACCAGGCAATTACTCATAGAGCTGCTCCCCCGGGCCAGGCTGCAGAACACTGGGACATGACTCGCCTCATCTCAGTTATTTTTGTTCCAAGGAATTGCTTTGGATTTGCAGCCTCTGTTGAGCTGGAAAGAGGATGAGCAGAGAGAGTTCTGTGGGCCTTGTCCAGCCCTGGCAGTAATTTCTCCTGCAAGGGCATCACCACCTAAGGCACAGTGGGGGGAGGCCGAGGAGAGGGTTCCTGTTAGGATTCACCTCGGTATCAGCAGTGGCTGTGCCATACATTGTGGCAGAACTGTAATCCTGCCCTTCAGGGACCTCTGAAAGCTGCAAGCTCCCACCAGGCTTTGGTACAGGTGCAACATTGCACTTAGTCCAAGAAAAGACAGGTGCCAATGACCTTAATAGACATCAAAAAACCCTTTAAATGGTCAAACTGCAGGCCGTGGTTAATCCATGCTCGGAGAGGGGCCTGCTCGAGAAAGGAGCCGGTTGTCCAAGGCAGAACAAACCCCCCAGCAGTGCTGGAGGCAGCTGTCCTCCCCCCAGCCCCACTCAGCAGACACAGGCATGGGCTACGTTACCTCATGGCTGGCATACTTATCGAGTGGCGGATGGAGTAGCCGCTGCTCGGAAGCGTTCGGGACAAGGAGGAAAAAGTTAACAACAATTTGACACCGTGCAAAAGCAGCCTAACCCCGGGTCTGAAACACTCACTGTCCACACACAGGCTGCTGTGGACAACCCAAGTGCTAGGAGCCAGCCCTCTCTCCCCTTATTTTACAGCTGCAGCCCCGAATTTAGTTTTCCAGACAAAGAATAGCCAGTATTTAACTGCAACTGTGACACAAAAGTCAATCCCAGGGCATTGGTTTGTGGTAGATTTCTCAATCTGTGTCAAAAGTTTAGGCAAGGCTTAAATAACCAGATTCCCCTTTAAAGGTCTGCTTGGGCCTGGCACAGAAACAAATGCTCTTTTAGAGCCTTGAAGAGTATCTTACCTAAGGGAATGTGAGATGGAGTGAGCCCTGGGAGAGGCCACGGGCAGCAGAGAGAAAAAGGAAGGAATGGTCAGAAACTCGCACGGAGCTAAACACCAAACGCAGGGACACGGTCACAGAATCATGGGACAGCAAAGTCAACTACCCAGGAGGAAGCCTCAGAAAATAAATCACAGGAGCAAGCAAAAAAAAAAAAATGCTTTTCATTAACTCCAGACAAGCTAAGATGTTTCTCAAAGAGCAGTAACAGCACCTACATCAACTTAGAACCCAGCTGGGGAGGGGAAGGAGTAGATGTGCAACAGCAATCCAAAACATTTTACCTACCCCCATCCATTGCTTTCACATAGTTTTTTAAAGCATTTTTTTCCTAAACAGAAGGTTTTACCAAGCTATATTGGTAGAGATACCTCCTTCCCCCATTTCCCCCTGTGGTCTCTCATACAAAGGCAGCATTGCTCAGACTTCTGGTGAGGACTTGAGTAAGGGCAACCTGCAATGGATACCTGCACATTACCTTGCCAAGCCTGCAAATCTCAAAGTTACAGTTCAGAGAACAAATGCACTGCAGGTTAATAAAGATAATATTAAAGGTATCATGTTTATCCTGTCACTTGGTTGCCCACTTTTAGGATGGGATTTTGCAATGCAGTAGCATCTCAGCAGTCTAAAACAACAGACTGTTTCCTACTTCTATTAGGAAAATTACCAGGATGCTCTAAAGGAGATTCTCCTGCCAGAGCAGTGTTTTACTCCACTTAAATATAATTTTTGTCTCTGCAGTAGGAAGCAGTCATGGCAAGCTGGATGTGAAGTACTTGGCAATGAGTACAAGGGCTTTTCCTGACAGCCAGAGTGAAGAAGTTGGGCTCTGTGGTTTCATTTCCCCATATATCCAAGTCAGCTCTTTGGCAGGGCAGATGCCTTGAAATGCTGCCTTTGCATGTGAAATAAATTAACTTTCCACTTACTCTTGGTTAAAGGAGAACAACACAGATAACAAATCCATGCACGTTGCTGCTCCATACGGAATACCACAAGCACTGGTTCCTCGTGCAGTATCTTGGCCTGGACCTAGCAGTAACCCTTTTCTTCCTTCCATAAGGATTGAAAGTTGACATAAATTCCAGAATCTGCAGGCACTCTGGGTTCAGGCTAACATTTCATAATGAATTTGCTCGTAGCATTATGTACAGCAGCAAACTTCATCAGGCACCATGAAGTGCACAGGTGGACACAAACCCACAAAGCAACAAAAAGAAAACACTTCCAATTTTGCAGTTTACTGGAATCAGTAAATTGCAGGAACAGAATGTCTAAAAGCCAATTTACTTTTTAACTGTAGGTGGAGATAACAGAGACATCTGAACAGGCCAAGATTTGAAAAAATACCACCCACTAAGGTACATTTCCTCCCCTCAGAGCTATCCAGTAGAGCATTAATGCAGTGAGCACACAGTTACAGCATTAACTTCCCAAGGTTACAATCCACACAGCAAAATTATTTTGACCAGAATACGGCAAGTCTAAAGATTTAACACGTTACTTGTATTTAAAAACAATTTGGTCCAAGCATTTTTAATGGAATTAGGCCCACACCCTCGGTGTATGGGAGGCTCTGTCCCATTCATCAGGCCTTCCTTGCATTTATCAACCGGTGAAGGCTGACTAAACAAGGAAATCCCCTCTGTTATCTCCACACTTCCAGTGCTGGAAAATAAACTCGCTTTCCAAGTGAATTTGTAGTGTAAGAAGGAAAAAAACCAGAGTTCAGTAATGGAGGTCAGTGTAGGCTACAAGGCCTGTAAGAGAGAGTCTCTGGGAACAGAGATCATCCCACTCATTCAGAGCAGTGATCACAGCAATACAACAGACTTCACTCCTCATCAGCTCTGATCACATATCAGAACACCAGAGTTCACCTGCCACGGGTGAAAAGTGGGACAGTGCCTGCAAAACCTTATGCTCAGAGTTAAACCTTCATCAGTATCAGAAATAGGAAGACTTGGACGCAGAACAGGAGATGGAAGTCTGTTTATATATGCAGAGAAAAACTGAAAGTCTTAAAGAAAAAAAAAATCATTACTGTGTTCCCCCACAGGGCCACATATACAAATCCTGCTGAAAAAACCTTTGGCAGGGATTCCCAGGTGGCAAGGCAGAAGCTGCCTCTATTTTGTAACACCTCACCCAAGGTATTAGCTATAAAAAGGAATGCAGATGTTGAAGCTGAGCAAAATAATTGCTGTAAAGACCTGGGCCAGCTGATTACGTGGCCAGTTGTGACAGTGACTGTGCCAGGCCAGCTCTGTCACCAGGGGTGCACCCCAGTATCCCCTCCCTCCATCCATCACCTGCTCCTGGGATGACACAAACGTTTCAGCAGCTGCAGGACCTGCATTCTCCCAACTCAAAAACAACAGGCAGGACCAAGCCTGTCAAAACAGGCAACCCTGGTTCAGGAGTTCCCCATGTGGTCCCCAAAAAAGCACAGTTCCCATTCCTTTGCTGCAATAGCCTGGCCAGACTGCAGAAACCAGGCCCCAAATTCACTTATCAGTTTGGCAAAATGTGTTCACACCACATCTTGTGCCAGTATCTGTAATCTGCTGTGATTACATGAAAGTCTCTTTCTCCAGCAGACTAGGGAGTTTCCAGGAAAGAAAAGTTACAACTTGAATGCTGGAAAGTGTAGGAAGCCAGCTAGTCCTCTGCCAAATTCAGAGATGTGAGCTACTGAAAACACAAAAAAATACCCTCCAGGAACACAGTAACTAACTCACTGAGGACAGAACCAGAATAAATCAGTACTATGTGATCAGAGGCCAACAAGTTCTTACCACTCGGATACTCCCAGCCACAGTGGAATAGGAAATTCCCTACAAAGAATGACAGCTACCCATTCAATCCAAGGTTTGAGACAGCACGTTAAATACAAGCTCTGAAAATTCTTCCTTAGTAACCTGGACAGGCTGTACCTCCAGAATTAGCTCTCAAATCCAAGAAAAATACGGTCAAGGGATTCTGCGTAAAAAATGTGGATGTTACTATTAGTGGGGAAGAAATCTTTAGCCTAAAGTTCTGAGGAGCAGGTAAATCACCAATCCTAACCCTGGGCTTTGTAGAGCTGAGAAACTCACAGAGCAAGAACCTCAGCCAGGAGAACCCATCCCTCTTGCCAGTTTGGAGAGGTTAAAATTTGCAATTATTTCAGTGGTCATCTACTTAAGGAATGGAGATAACTCCAACCACAGAACCAATTTTTAATGTTGTCATAATCTCTGAATCAACTGATATTTTCCAACCAACGTGACATAACTGTGCCTAGAAGATGTGCTGCCCTTCTCCACGGAATGTCAACACCCAGGGCTTGAAACCACATGGAATGCAGCAAACAGACTTCTCCCTTTTTGTTTTTAATCATAACAGAGCACAGGAGGGATGACCCCTCTCTAATCCAAAGCAGTCACACTGGGAAAACACACCTCCATAAACCAGTAAGAAATGGAAAAGGGAAATTTTAATCCTAATTTCTTACATATGACATAAAATCTGCAGTGAATCCACATGACAGTAAAAGGGGGAAGGCTGCTAAAAATGTTTGGTCGGTTCCCCTAAACCAAATCAAACTTAAATGCCTTAGAACAGGCTTATCCCCTCAGTAAGTCTTCAACAGGAGTTCAAATCTGTCCTAAACTACAATGCACAGGGCCATACAGAAGGTGGCAGTCCATCAACAGCAACGTGCTGCCAACTAAGCAGAAAAATGGAAGAAAGCCTAGTTATTGTCTGAAGTTCAATTCCTGTTTGAAACCAAGATCAAAGCCTCGGAGTGCAAAGCAGAAATCTTACCTCATGTCACCAAGCTTCCTGCTGATAACAGAACCTACATTGGAAAGGGCTGCTGAAGTCTTCTGTCCTGCCTGGGAAAGGGTTTCCTGGGTCTTCTTATAACTACATGGAAAAAAAATCACAGATTGAACTAAAAGGTTGGATCCAAAAGTGTTCCCCCCATTTTGAAAAAGGACCCCATATTAAAGGAAAGAAGCTGGGTTAGTGAGCTGCGCTGACTTCACTGAAAGTGCCACTTCCAGATTTGCATATAACCAAATACTTGAAGTTTTACAAAAGCAGCAAGTGTAGGATTAACCTTTCCATACACTCACCTTACACTTTGGACCATATGTTCCTAAATCTAACAAACATCTGCTAAAAACCAAAGCAAAACCAATTTTCCACACAGAAGCTCTAACACCACAGCACTGTAGCCTAATTGCTCTGCAACCATCTCTTCATGTCCAGGAGAAAATAAATCTAGGAACCTATTCCACACTGTCCTTTCAGCCTTGAGGAAGCCATAGCATTTGTTGTGGTGTTATGTTTTGGAGGAAAGAGGCAAGAAGCAAGACCATCATCACCACACAGAAAAGAAATGCAGGAATCAGCATTAGCTCTACAGCAGCAGTTTGGAAATAAATTGGTAGAGAAGTTTCCTATCAGTTACCATTAACCACAATAGGTAAGAAGTCTGGCAGCTTTTATTTGTCAGCTGATTATTTGAGTTTATACCTGAGCTGGAGACACTCGAGAACCTTTGTTTCCTTCAGCTGAGACTAATCTCAGGAACAAAGATTCTTTGTGTCACTTTCATTGATTCATTCTCTCTAAACTATTCCACAGTTGATGATTAACATCTAGATTTATATCATTCTTCAGACTACAAAGAAAATACTCAGGCTGGAAAACAAGTTCAACATTTTAAACTTTCTTTTTATTCCAAATATTTCAGCTTGAGATTATTTTTTTGCCTGGTGAGAACATTTAAGAGAAGGACATTATAAACAGCCTAATGTTCTCTCATGCCTGAGCTGCCCTGGCTACAAACACTACGGTGACAGATGATTTACTCACATCTCCTTCTCTCCTGGCAGAAGTGCATGGACAGCACCACAGCACACAGAACTGGATTTGAGCAATTCCAATTACAACATGTTGGTTTGTTGGGGTTTTTCTAAACAGCACAGCCAAGTATTTCTGAATCACGAATATACACAAGACTTGGGAAGAACAGGGCAAAACTGCATCAGCTTTTCCTTCCCTCTTCCAGCTTCTCAGAGAGAATTCCTACAACCTACACATTTTTGAGACCAGTTCTTCTTGAACAGCTCCAGAAGAACCTGAGCGTGCCCCAATAGCAAGGCCTCAACACTGCCCCTGCACAGCACAATCCTCTGCAGCTCAGCACAGTTTAGGAGTGAACTGATCACCACCAAGGCTGCTCAATCTCATACAGGGATTGCCTTCCTATAGCAACCACTGTGTTAGAGGAGGATCTCAAGCCCTGCCTTCAGCAGCCAGGCTCCTCCCTGGCTGAGCCCCATCATGGGATTTGATTTACAGCTGCCTAACAAGCATCGAAGGCCTCGTGCTCACCAAAGTATGCAGTGCTGACTCTACATCTGCTTGGCACTCAGAGCTCAGCACTGAGGAATGGTTTACAGCCTCAAAGGACACCATCGTGCCACTCACACGGCAAAATTCCAGGTATTATGCCCAGCTTCAGCAGACAAAGGTCAGAGATTTTCCAGTCGTGCTCTCCACACCTGACAACAGATTTTTTAATATAAACAAAGAACAAGCACTTGGGTGCTGCTGCTTCTGCCTGACTGTGCTCCTTCCTCCAGCACAACTGCTTGTGCTGGCACAGCAACCTAGATCAAGGCAACAAACTGGATTAAATATAAACTTGGAAGCACAAAAAAGCAGCAGCTGGATCAGATGGCCAGCCTAGTCCTGCACCCACAGCTCCCACACACACGTACACACCTCCCTGCTGCCAAGCAGGAGGAGAGCAAGAAGCACAGGCAGGTGAGCAGCTCTGTAACCCAGAACTGCCACCAGACACACATGTGCAGCTGCAGCTGTGACAGCAAGGGATCAGCTTATACAAAGCTTTAATGCAACTTAAGTACACACAGCCCTGACCTAGAAGTTGCAACTCTTCTCCTGCAAGTGCCACAGCCTGGTTTTCCATGGGTGTAAATTCACAAGCACTCACTTTCTTCCCTGAGCCCCAGCACAAAGCACAATGGAATAATCCAAATCTGGGAGTAATAAATATAAGCTCTGGCTAATACCCTGCTTTACTCACAGGCAATTGGCTGCAGCAGAAGCTGCAGAGATGATCTCTGCCCTGTGCTGTTCATCCTGTGGTATTTCAACATTTCACTGCACCCCTCTCCTATAAAGCCTGACAGGAAGGAGTGAAATCTGCACCCTCAAATCCTCCTTTATCCATTAACACCACCTTCCTCTCACTTGTTTTTATCCAGCTATCACCATTTGAGCTGTCTGGCTAAAGCCACAAACCTTGTAAGTCACCTCACATTCTGGTTACAGTGAAACTGGATCCAGAAACAGACTGGGGGTGGGTTTTGCCTGTTTATGTACAGCTTGCAGAGGGAAAGTCTGTGGCCAGGAATGGCAAACACCAGGAAATTCCACAGCACACAAAAGCACCATAAGGTCAGGAGTCAGGTCCATTCCCAGTTCACTCAAGAACCTTGTTAGTTACAGAGCAGAGCAGCACTGAAACAGGAAAGAAGATCCATTTGCATAAAAAAACCCAAAATATAATAAAACCTCACCCTTGGACTTCTTGAACTTGCCTTTCTGCACTTACCCTGCTCTGAAGAAGCAGAAATTGTGATTGATTTCTGAAATGTTGCTGGAATCTTTCAATCCCCCTCATGTTGTTTCAGTCTCTACCTTGCCAGCACCAATTGTCACTCTGTCCAGTGCCAAAGCAAGCAGGAAAGCTGAGGTGCCACAGCTCTTCAGGCCCTAAGTGCTCCACAAAAGCACATTTCCGCCACATTTCTGGTGCTTATGAAGTACAAGGAAACAGATAAAACCAGAAGTTTTCTACTCTAGCAGGCACACCCAGGGAGGGACTCTGAACACCACTGGAGTCAGCCACTGTCAGCAAGCATAAAACCCAAGGTCATTCTACTTGGCAAGTGAAATGGTGACAGTTTACAGCTTCTTAATCTTGAAAACACAGTTGAAAGCAGACCTGCATGCTTCGAAGTTTTTTCTGCTACTCCTACATTTTATCTCTGCTCCTCTTTCACCCCTGTTAGGGAGAAAACTGTGCATTCACACATGCTGCTGATAACCAGCCAGCTCCAAGGACTGCATTTTATACCCACTCCAGAGAACAGGAAAAGCTGGCTCACATCTAAGACCTACCTCCCCAGTTTAAATCAGCTCAGAAAACAATGACAAAACCCACCTGCTCCCACTGCAGCACTGTAAGGGATTGCCCTACATACTGTGGGAAAGGCACAGTGAGAAGCACAAAGGCCAACTTCCAAAATATCCCTCCATAATTTAGTCCAGGTGAGAATTTAATTTCAGGCATTTAGTAAAAGCACATCTAAGAGAGATTTGCATTCAGCAACTGGAGTAGAACAGCTGTGAGGTTTAAGCTGTTTGAGTCTATTTGTGGCCCCAACATGACAGGAAGCTGCCCCGGACACTACAGCTCTATTCTCATCAGGTACCACAGCAGAAAGCAAAGCTCCTGCTCCCTGCAGAGCATGTTGGGGTAACAAGAAAGTCAGTCTGGCTATTCCACAGCTTCTCATCTGAAGGTGTAACATGTGGCACACAGGTCTCAGCTACCCAGGGGTTTCAGCCGGTTCCTGAGACCAGGCAGGCATTTATAGAGTCTCACTTGGATACTGACCTGAGGAAAAGCTCCCTCTCCCAGCAGAGGCATTTATCTGGTTTAAAAAGTAAAAGCTAGGAAAGATAAATGTCCAGGTAGATCTAGTGAAAGCAGAGCAGGGGCACAGCACAGTTAGTGGCAGCAGACTGCCAGAGGAAAGCATTTGTTAAGGCTGAAGGTTAAGACACTCACGCTTCTGATTGAGTTAATTTTTCATTCCAGTCCTCCAGTGTGCTGCTGGCTGAAAGATATCTACAAACACAACTTGAGGTTAGAGACAGCTCCAAGATTCACTACAGATGCTTCTTCTCCCACTTTCCACATTATTAGTGACTCTTTACACTTATAGTACCAGAGACTTTATTTCCCTGACAACAGCTTCATCCTCTCTGGTACAGTCAGAAGGAAAAGAGGCAGGGAGACACCTAAACCCCAGTTTCTTTTGTTTAAGCATGTTCAAACACTGAGCACAAAGAAACAAAAGAAACAAAGTCTGCAGTTTAAAAGGTGTCAGGAAATGAAAAACTTTGCATCTTCTGCTCCCTTTCCACATGTTCTGTTGCTGGTCTGCATTAAAACCACAGAGCAGTGAACTGATTTTAAGGCCAAAAAAAACCAAACTGCCACACCCAAAGATGTATTTTACCAGTACAGCAGGAACCAGACAAACAATTAAACTTTTTTGTTTTTCTGATCTTTAGAAATCATGTTTCTCTATACAAAAACAGTACCTTAAGGGTTGTGACAACTAACACTGGAGGTACAGAACACACACACTACAGAAGGCACCTGCTCCCACCTCAGACAGAATAGAGGTGCTCAAAGGAGGGGATTTATCACCCACAATTCACTTGCCCCAATTAGATCAGTGCCACCTTGCCTAATGATTTGATGCTCCCAATCCACATTTTCCTCTTGGCTAAATAACCTCCTTCAACACAAAGGGAGAGAAACTTCAGCACAGAAAGCACTCAAGGGCTCCTTAGGTGCAGCTCTGCAGCAGGAATCAATGACTCGTGTCCAATACCAACGGAGCTCTAACATAATTACAGAACACATTCCAGAAGCAAAAGTAGCCAGATGCTCTTTGTCTGCATTTGTCACCTGCTTGGACACACAGCAAATATTAAAATTCATGGATCTCTAGTGCTGACACTGAGAAAAGGGTCACACACCAATGCAGCAGATTCAGAAGCTCCTGACCACACTGGCAGTTCTACAGCCCCTAATTCCAGCTATGGGGAAGCACCCCCAGCCACTTCTCTCCCAGGTGGCCACACTGAAAGGCACCAGTCAAACTGATTCCTACCACACTCATGATGAGAAGAGAAATTAGTTTCACAGTAAAGGTAGAGGTTCACTAAAAGACATCTGAAACAACAAACTAACCTACCAATTACCAGGTGAAGGGAAATTGTGGTTTTATTTTTGTCCCCCCCTTTTTTTTTTTTTTTTTTAACAAAATGTGGTCTGGTAACTGATTGGAATTTTTCTTCTGCAATAGCAAGGCCATGACAGAGATGATGGCTGTAACATTTACTCATCTCCTCTGCAACTGAGGGATGTTTCTAGCTGGAAGCCAGGCATGCTGGAAGTTACAATCCTGCTTCACCCTGCCTCCAGCTCCCAAGCAAGCCCTGATGCCTGGGAGAACAAGGAGCAGCAGAAATCAGGGAAGGCAGCAAGGAACAAGGAGGTGATGCTGAGGAGCCCGAGGCACTCACAAGTCAGACTGTGTCACTTTGTCATTCCACTCTCCAAGTTTCTCAGATGTTTTCACATAACTAGAAACAGAAAGTGTTAATGAATATAACTTTAATATTCATTTTTTAGAAGACAATGACACAGATTCCAGTGACAAAGGAATAACAGAAATGGGGCAGGGACAGGGGAGGGAAGATGAGGAAAAGAACAAACAGCAAGATGAACAGCTCAATGATCTGCTCTGTAGTATCAGTGTCAATAACTCCAAACCCCAGTTAAGTTACAGGAGACTTTTTAGCCTGAATGATGCCTCCAGGGGCACCCAGAGTCCCTGACACCCAGTGCAGGGACAAACTTACCTTATGGACCCTTCTTTTGGCACTGTTATCACAGCAGTGACCATACCCTTAATGCCTGTTCAGGAACAGTCTCACTTCATATATTTAGGACAAGATGACTCAGGTGAAGCACACTAATATCACAGATATTTTTCCTAGGAAGTGCAGGCTTTTAATACAGGCTATACGACCCAGGGAATGCTTCTGAACTGGCACAAGCAGTGGAACTGCTTGCACTTCTCTTTGAGCCTGAGTTCAGAACAGGTTGCAGCTGCCTGTGCCTCAAAGAATGGGCAGAAACAGACAAACTGCACCAGTGAGTGTGATCCAGATCCCTAACACCAGGGGAAAGAGCAGCAAGCAACAATTTATCCTGATCATGGATATGAAAGTCCAGTTTATGCAGACACAAAAAAGGATTTTTTTTAGGTGTCTTTTACTCCATAAACCCACCAAAAGAGAAACCTCCAGCTGCTCAAAAGAGCTCTGGAATACCACACAGACTCCTAGTTAAACACAGGTGTGTCACAAGCAACACTTACGCGTTGGAGACTTGGACATCGTGCCAGCTTTTGGACAGGTTCTGCTTTAGCCCATCCAATGGAGTCAGACCCAGCTTCCTCTTCAGCTCTCCACAGTGCCTCTCTTTGGCAGCCAGAACTTGTCTGAGAGTACCAATTTCTTCTTCAACCTTAAAGAAAGGCAGAGGTTTGTCTCAAATCACAGATCAGTTAAAAACTGTAAATTAAAACCAATTTTTACCTCACTCGAAACTAGTAGCATTTAATTAATTTTAAAAATGGGGAAGAACATCAGATTAATTATTCAACTCAACATGAACTGTGTTGGAATGGGAGGCCACTCAGACTTCACCTCCCATGCAAGTCACTGGACTGGTGACTTAGAGACACTGAGATGAATAGAACTCATTCCTTGTATTGTAATTTCAACAGTAAACACAATTCAGTCATCAAACCTTATTAACTAAGTTTTCATCTTATGTTTCTTTTCCTCTGATGTCTTTAAAGCAAAGAGTTTTTCCTCAGAGATCTTTCTTCCAACACTTTCAAAGCACTCAGGAGCTGTTTCCAGGCAGAGTGGGTTCATTTCTACCTTAGCTGCAGCTCAGCAAGCCCTGCATGACCACCCAGAGCTGCAAAGTCCTCCCTTGTCACAATCTGCACGTCAAAGACTCTCACATGAAGGAAAGACAACAGAGAAACAGCTGCAATCATTTTCAGACCGAAATGAAAACCCAACCTTTAAACCCTTTTAAGGTGCTCAAACTTTAGGATGCTACACTACAAACCCTCTTCAAAAGCTCTTCAAAAGCATATAGGCACCAAAAATAGTTGCCTGTGAAGTGTTATAAATATTTAAGAGAAAAAGGTAGGAAGAAAAGCTCATTAAGTGCTCCAATGTTTCAGTTTCCTAAGGAAAAATGGTGCTTTTATTGCTTAGTATTTGCCTGAAGTGTTTTCTCGCTTCACATGGAACTAAAATTCTACACTGAGCTCATGGCATCAAAAGCCAGTTATTTCCTTAAGAGCCCTAAATTAGGCTGTTCTGGGAAAGAACAAACAACACACTGCAGCGTTTGAAGTATCTGCCAGCTTTGTGCATTTTAACAATTAGCTGAGAGACCCAAAGGTAACACTGCAAAACTAAAAACCCCCCAAAAAAACCAAAACAAACCCCAACAACAAAACAGCCAGTCCTGCCCCTGTGGCTCCTGTTTGTTCCTTCCCTGCTGAACACAACGGGGGCACACGCTGCCAAACCGAGCCCCCCTTACCTTGGCGAGCTCGGCTCTCAGCTCCTCCTCCTCGGCCAGAGTCAACCCCTCGGGCGCAGCGCCCCGGGCCGCGTTATCCACGGGAACATCTGTCATGGCATCCGCCAGCAGACCTTTGTTGGGAGAGTTAAGGTTGATATCTGTCGCAGACAAGGAGCAGAGGGCACTGAATAAGCAAGCGGCAGGCGAGGCGCGTTATGCAAAGCAGGGCGGGCGGCAGAGCTGAGGGAAGGGGCCGCGCCGGGGAGGGGAAGAGAAACCTCCGCTGGAATTTCCACCACGAGCATCGATCGGAACCGGCAGCAGCACCGGGCATTCCGCGGCCTTACAGCTCCGGTGCCCGGAACCGTGGGTGGGGACGGGGCCCGGCGGGGGAAGCGGCGCCAAGGAGCGACCCCCGGCGCCGCCTCCCATCCCTGCGGCCGACCCCATCCCCGGGGCCGCCCCTCATCCCCGGGGTCGCCCCCATCCTCGGGGCCGCCCCCATCCCCGAGGCCGCCACTCATCCCCGGGGCCG
>VYXF01006774.1:0-15088 GCA_013397295.1 Polioptila caerulea | reverse complement strand
TTTCATCAGCTCCATCCGTTCCGCAGCCCCCCTCTGCCCCCGCCAGCATTATCCAGCTGATCCCGCTCGCAGCCTCCCTAAGGCACTTACAGGGGTTAAAAACAGCAACTGGCCCAGCCCTGACCCCAGGGGACCCTCCGAGGCCCCAGCTCCCTTGGGGTGCTGGCACTGACCCGATGCAGGGTGGGCACTGCGTGTGTGTGTCCCCATTCCGGGACAGCTCCAGGCCAGCCCATCCCGGGGGGTGGTGGGAGCACACGTGGGGTGACCCCCCCACCGCTCTCTCCCTGCCTGCACAGGTAGAGAGAGACGATGGTGTCATTAATGGGTGCTGGAGGTGCTGTGGCAGGGGCTGTTTGTCTGCTGCAAAGTGGGGCAAGGGAGTGCCACAGGACCCAACTGGTGCCCCTTTCCCGGCTCTCTTCTCCCTGCCTTCCCCAAAATCCCGCCCAAAGGCAGGGAGATGAAAGCGGGGTCACGCTGCCCTGCCTACCCACATCCTTCCCGCACATTCCTCTCCCTCCTTCATCTCTCCGGGGGTGCCCGTCCGCTCTCGGCTCCGCAGCAGCCCAGGCTGGAGGAGACCTTGGCGTTTTCCCCTCTGTTAAAAATAGCCTGAGATTTATTTTCTGGCAGCATGGAAAGCCCCCGGGGCGGCCGAGAGGAAGCAGCCGGGCTGGGGCAGGCAGGGGCGGCGGGGGGAGAGCGCGGAGGGCAGGAAATAACCCCCGGCAGCGGCTGCCCTGGACGGGGAGAAGGCTCAGATGCGAACAGTGTGTGGTTCGTGTGGAAACTCCCAGGACAGCAGCCACAGCTCCAGCCCTGAGCATCCTGCACTCCGGCCAACTGCCTCCGCCTGCTCCCCACGGCCAAGGTCGGACAGGGCTGGGAACAACCTGGCCTAGAGGAAGGTGTCCCTGCCCATGACAGGGGGTTGGAACGAGATGAATTTTATGGTCTCTTCCATCCCAAACCATTCCATGATTACACAGCAGGGCTACAGCCCCTCTGGACTGTCCCCAGCACCCCAGCACTCCTGCCCAAAGCCCTGGGTTTGTCCTAACCCCAGCCCCCCATGTCCCCACACTTTTCCTGACACCATCCTTCCCACCTGTGACATACAGAGGGGAGGTAGGATGCTGTGGAAGGCCCCAGGATGCTGCAGGAGCCATGGGATGCCGGCAGACAGCAGGCAGGGAGGGCAGGGAAGTGCCATGCTGAGAACACTTTGCTTGCCACCACTCCCTGCCCCATTCCTTTTGGGTCCACCTCAAACCACTTGTAGAGTACTGGGCACTTGGTTTGGTCTCTGGCCCCCTCCATGACCCTGCATGGCCATGCCTGGAGTGGAGGTGGCAGCTGCCTGCACACAAACCACACAGAGCTCTGTGCTGCTCTCCTCCCGACTTTTCACTCCAGGGGTTCCCACCCACCCTCTGAGGATGTTCAGAGTGCCTCTGCCTGCCTCTGCCTCCCGTTGTCCCCCTGCCTAAAGCAGGATGGGGGGACGGGGCTGCCCCCATTCCTGGCTGGCACTTCCCTTGTTGCTGAAGCATTCTGTCCATCCCTTGCCTGCACACCCACTCTCCGGGAGCGCAGGACCCCCTCCTGTGCCGTGACCTCCCTCTGCTTCCCAGAGGGACCAGTTCCCGTTTCCTGGGGACCTTTTGGTTGTTGTGCCCCTTCCCCAGCCCGTTCGTTATCAGCCTCACTATCATTTCCTCCCTGTCCACCCACCTGCTTATTTTAGCTGCTTCTTCCTTCCTCTCAGCTGCTTTTGGAGCAGAGTCCGACCCCGCTCCCCTCTGGCCGCCCCCAGCCCGGCCACCCCACCCCCTGCCCGCTGCACCCCCAGTGTCCCCTCCACAGCCCGAGCGGGGCCGGCCGGGCGATGCCGGGTGCCGGCAGCTCGGGGTGCCAGGACGTGCTGCCCATGGGCACCGTGCCCTGCCCGCCGGCCGGGGATGGAGGCTCTAATTGAGGCAGGATCCTGCAGTCGCTCCTCGGCTAATTGCAGCCTGCGTTGCCCTGCCAGGCTCCCTGGCTCGCCGGCCGGTCCCTCCCCGCGCTGCCTGGCCTCTGCCTGAACCCTGCCTGCGGGCTCTGCCCGCGCCCGGCCTGCCTCCCCCGGCCGGCAGTGCCTTCTGGAACGCTCCACCCTGCAAACCGGTTTGCAAGGAAGCATCTTCCATCAGGGAAAAACCGATGGGTCACATCCCCGCTGCCTCGCCTGCGCCCTGCCTGCATTCCCGCACCCCTCCCTCATCCCCACACCCTGCCCGCATTCCTGCATCCTTCCTGCATCGCCACATCCCCGCATCCACAACAGCGGCCCAGGAAGCACCAAGCGCTTTTCCCCCAGCCGACCCTCAGTGATTAAATCCCTTTCCCAAAGCAAGGCTATGACGCTCCATCACAGGAAGCTTTAAGGAGGGGGTTGGCAGAGCCAGCAGCCAGCGCTGACCCCGCCAGGGACATCCCAGGGCCCCTCCAGCCCTGTTCCCTCGATCATTACCGCCCCCCGGGCCGGGCTCCCAGCAGCACTGTCCCCATTCCCGTCGTGTTCCGGAGTGCGGGGGCTGCCAGGGAGGGCTCCCAGCGTGGCGCTGCCAGCGGAGCCGGGAGATGTCGGCAGCTCGTTATTTATTTAAAGCTCCATCTTTGCGGGGAGTGCCTGTCCTGCAGGAGGGATCCGGCTGCCAGGGACGGATTCGGCTGCCAGGGAGGGATCTGGCTGCCGGGGAGGGATCCAGCTGCCAGGAGGAACGCTGGCCAGCCCTTGCAGGGGCTTTTCTCCCTGCCCAAGGCTGGGTGATGCCCCCCTGCCCCCGGGGAGGACACAGCCTCCTTTGCAGCCACCTCTCCCCCTGCCTGGCACCAGCCATCGAGAGGGATTGGGGGACACGCTTCCCAACAGCCCTGCTGTCACCCTGAGCCGGCGAGTGGGGTTTGGCCTCGCCGCCGCAGTGGCTCAGTCCCTCAGTGGTGACAGGGATGTGTGGCTCGGGCGCCGTTTCCAAGGTAACCCTGGATGAGCTCGGCCTCCGCATCTCTCCATGTCCCCGCATCCGTCTGTGCCCCTGCATCCCGCAATCCCCCGCACCGAGGAGCCTCCCACTCAGTGCGGTAGGGGCTTGGTCCCTCCAGGGATGGGGATGGGGAGGGTACCGATCACAGGGAGCAGGGATAGGGAAGTGGAGAGGTACAGGACATCCCTCCCCTCCCCGTTCCCAGCACAGCCATCCCCTGGGCATGGGTGTGTATGACCTGTTCCAAAGACAGGACCTCAAGGACCTCGGGGACCAGGTCAGGGTGTTCCCGTCCTCCCTCCTGGAGCACCTCCCAGGGAGAAAACCAGAAATAGAATCTGTGGTTCCCCACCCTGCCCTGGGCAAGAGGCCATGGCCACGGGTGGGAGCACACCCCGAGTCCCGCGGGATACCCTGGATGGAGTCTCTCCCCAAGCATCTCCTGTCCGGGTGGGATGGGCTGAGGGATGGGCAGTGCAGTGAGTGCAGGGGTCCCTGGGGGTCCCAACCCACGGAGATGGGAGATGGGGTGAGAGACATGTGGGTGCTGTCCTGGTTGGAACATGCTGGGAGGAGACCTGGCCAGGCTGGGAGAATGCCTGGGCTGCCCGGTGCCTCAAAAAAAGCCAGTCTGGATGTATTCCAGGGGATCACTCTGTCCTTCCAACCCCTGCTGTGCCCCAGATCAGTACTGCAGCACTGAGCCACTCAGCAAAGACGAGTGCTGCAGACCCCCACCCACCTCCTCACCTTCCCCCTGCCCACCCTACCTCTGCAGTCCAACCAGGATGAACATCCCCAATTTTCCAATAATCCTGGCTTGTGTTAAACATGTCTTTCAGGGTAGGCAGCTGGGGCTGGAGAAGACTGGGATGCTCCACTGGGAATGGCACAAAGGGGCTCAGCAGGGGTGGGATGCTCCCAAAGGGAAGCAGAGCTGCAGAGATGATGCCAGACTCATTTCCCCTTGCATTGGGAGCCCTAGGGTGGCTGTGGGGAGCACAGGAGACCGGCTCCTTGACCCTGGCCCACTGGCTGCCGTGAGAAGGGGAAGCAGCTCCTCTGCCAGGATGCTGCCAGCCCGCCCTGGGCACTGTTTCCATCGCAGCCCTCCCTTCTCCATCTGCTCCTGCAGGCTCCTCAGGGCCCTCCTGCACGGGGCCACAGACAGCAGCGATTTCTTATTACAAATATGTTCCGGTCCATCGCCCCCCAGATCTGCATCCCTGGGACCTGTGTGATGAGGAATTCGATTCCTCGCCGTTAATGAGTTTATGCCAGCAAAGGGCTTTGAAGACATAATGCTCTGTACAGGAGCTGAGCATCATTTTTATTATTGATTTCACTGCCAGCCCCTGAGATGCTGCTGGAGGACACAGACCTCTGGGTAAAGCCTCTCGAATCCTTGGGGATGTAGTGGGGAAGAATATGCAGAGAAGGAGAAATCCCTCCCCTGTGGGCAGATATCTCTGCAATGCTTCCAGGTTTGTGCCCTTCCAAGAGCAAACCTCACACACACAGCAGGACAGCAAACCTCTCCTTGGGATGGAGAAGGGGTTGCATGGCAAACCCCCATACCAAGGCTGGGGCAAGTGATCTGAGTCAGCCACTCACAAAATGTCATCCTGCCACCCCGCCCCAGCCTCAGCCCTGGGGTCCTGGTGCCACAAGGGACCCTGAGCCGTGAAGGACCTGGAGCAGCAGAGGTCAGGGTCAGGGTGGAGCCATGGGTTTGGAAGGAGCAGGAAGAACGTCCGGAGCCTTTTATCAGCCTTGGATGGTGGCAGCCACACAAAAGTCCTTGACGGGCTCTACACCGCCCTGTCCCCACACGCCCTCCCCAGGGACCGGCTGCGTTGGCAGCTGCCCTTCTTTCAGAGCAAATATGGGGTGGCTGCGCCGCCTCCCTCGACTGCCGATCCCACTGGAGCAGGACGTGGCATAGGATTCCCTGCCTGCATCCACCATTGCTGCCCTGGGCTGAGCCTGGAGCTGCTGATGCTCCGCGGACCACTCGGGCTTTAAAACACAGGGGAGGATTTCCTGCCGGCAAAGGGCACCGCTGTCCCTTGGTCTGGACTGTTCCTGGCCATGGGATTTTCGGGAAACGCCTCCCTAGTTCCCCACTCCTGGGGCCACCCATGGTCATTTCCCGTGGTGGGAACTGGCGTGGGTGTGGGGCTCACGTCTCCCTCCCAGCACCCAAATGGGGAAATGCCACGCTGGGAGAAATCACCGGGAACCGCAAAGCTGAGGGCTAATTATCGGCAAGGGAAGGAAGTGGGGAGGGAGATGCTGTGCTGGGGCCGAGGGTGGGGAGAGGAACCGGGCTGCTCCCAGCTCCGCCACTGACTCACCGGCAGCCCTGGGAAAGCCACCTCACTCCATGGTTACCAAACACAGACATTGATAACGCCCTTTGGCAATCACACCCGAGCAATCTGATCCCGGGATCAGCATCCCTCCCTCCTGGGTACCACTTCAGGGATGCTCTGGTGGCCTCGGGGCAGCCAAATGGGACTGGCAGAGATGTCATCGTGGTGGTGCGCGTGGTGAGGCCACAACTGTGATCTGGCATCGGGAAACTGCTAAAAAACTCAGGTTCAGAAAAAATACAGAAACCAAGCAGAGCCCCACTTTTGCTTCCTGTTTTGGGGTCTCCATCTCTGCCACCAGGCACTGCCCTGGGGCTCCAGTTTGGTGCAAGAGGCTGATGTCACCTCGGTGCTGGGGACACAGCTCCGGGCATGCAGCATTCTCAGAAGGGGGGTGCCCGGAGCTCACTTGGTGCTCGGGGAATTTTCGGCGGAGTTCCCGTGGGTCCTTTCTCACGGGTTGCTCCTGCTGTGGGCAGAGACAGCACTGCAGGCAGCACAGGCAGCACAGGCATCCTGCCCACGGCTGGAGCACCCTTGGACACATCAAGGCTGAGTTTTGGGGTCTGAGGAGGGAGCTCAACCACCCCCCATGCGGCAAACTCCCCCTGGGCACGCAGAGGGGGCCGGGCACTGACCCATTTATCAAGGTCATGGCTGTGGGCAGCACAAAGCAGAGGCGATGTGACTATTTCGGTGAGCTGAGGGAACTTCACTGGCCTGATTCCCATAAATAAAACATGCAGGGAACAGCCCCTGCTCTGTCCTATTAATTCTGGACCCCAGGGGCCTGGCTCTGTGTGCATTCAGCAGCTCAGCATTGCCTGCTCTGCTCCCCTCTCCAGAGCCTGGCTGCACTCAGGAAGGTTTGAAACCCCCAGTTTCCACAAAATGCCGAGTGTGAGTGCTCTGAGGGCACTTTATGGAAAATCCATTTGTTTTCTCAGGCACAGAGGCAGCTGGGAAGGATGCTGGTGTGTGGGTGGGTTGGGGAGCAGAGGACAGCTCCAGCTTGCTGCAGCCCCCAGCCCAGATCTCCGGTTTTACGGAGCTGGAGCTGTTTCCACCCACTCTGCTTCCCCACCTCCCAGCACTCCCCCAGCACACCTTTGCCTCCCAGCTCTCCAGCAGCAGCCATGGCTCTCCCATGGCTGGTTCCTCCAGCCCCTCACAGAAGGCATTAGTAGAACAAGGGAGTTTAATTATCTGGGTTTTCTTCCAGGAGGGCATGAACCTGTCTCTCCCTTGAATTTATCAATTGCTGCCAGATTTTATCTCTTGCTTTCAATTTGCTTGTGAGGTGTTTTCTGCACCGGGGGCACCATGTCAGCAGCTGCCTCCTCTCTCACCACAGACACAGCCAATGATCTCGCTCTTCCCTCTGTAGCATCGAGTCCTGGGTGTTTTTTCCAACATCCATGGGTGCTCACACTGGATTTACATCCATTACTGACCATGGCATTGCCCACCCAGCAGAGCCACAGAGCGAACCTGGAGTGACGCCAGTGCTGGGAGCACTTCTTGCCCTGGGGCTCTGCTGAGATCCACGGCCCCACCAGTCATACCCAGAGATGAAGGGCCCCCATTTTTTCAAGTGACTCAGACTCACCCTTCCTTCCTCAGGAAAACCTGTGATCAGATAAAGCCATCAAACTATCTGGTGAGAATAAACACGCTGCATCTGCACGGATGCAGGCTGTACCCCCGCTAACCCTGCAGAGCCTCTGCCATAACCCCGTCCTTTGGAGGGACTCCTCCAGCCCCAGGCAGCACAGCAGGGATTGCACACGCGTGTGCAAGGCTGGGACCTGCTCTCGCTGTCACCTGCACTCACTGCAGGTTGGGAGGGTCAATTCCCAGCTGGCACCGGGCACAGCATCTCCCCATCCTCCCTCATCCCGCTGAGCCGTACCCATGCTGCACCAGCAAGAAATGCATGGAGAAAGCAAAGGGTGAGAAGAGGAGGAGCAGAGGGTGGAGGAGGGAGAGGGAGGGAGGGAAAACATTTTTAAAAAACCCGCAATTGCCAGCAGATGGGCACTGCCCCCGCCAAGGTGCTGCACTGGCAGGCGGAGGGGCTGGCGAGGAAAAGAGCAAAGGAAGGTGTGAAGATCTCCCTGCAGATTAAACCAAACCCACACTGCTCTAGCGCTCACTGAGCCAAGCCTGGGCTAGGAAAAGAGTGAGGTTGGGGTCTGGGGTTCCAATCTGACACAGACAGGACCCCTCCAGATCCCCCAACTCCCCCAGCCCTCAGCCCTGTCTGTGAGATGTCTGGGGTTTTCAGGATCACACTGTTCCCACACTACCTGGGGGTTTGTGTGACACTGATGGGGCCAAGAGCCCATCTCTGGGGCAGCTCTGCTCCCCTCACCCCAAAATACCCTTGGAGGTTGGAAATGAAGGAGTGCAGTGCTAGGATGTTGCTACAGGTGTGAGGGGAGGTTACAGCGGCAGCTCCAGCACTGCCTTCTTTGGGAAAAGCAAGGATGGAGCGGGATGTGAGCAAGGCAGAGGGGAAGAACAACAGGGCTGTTCAAACCAGTGCTGGGTCCAGCAGGATGTGGAGCTTAGGGCTGGTGTGACAGTGAGGGAGCAGATAATGTATTACAGGGAACAAACTCCTGGAGGGATAATAAAAATGAGTGGGTTGGGTTTGGAAAAGAGCTGAGAAGAGAGCACTGACATTTTTGGAGGGGGTTGGAGCTACTAAATCCAGGGGGAAAGAAAATAAAGAAAGCATCTGTCTTTTCGTCTTCTTTGCCCACATCCCTGTGCTATTTCCCAGAGATCAGGGGCTCTCCTGGGATCTGGGGCCAGCGGTGGTTCTGTCTCTGCTTGGGAGCACCCCTGAGCCTGGGCGTAGGTGCTGGCCCGGCCGGCACAGCTCCAGCTGGGACAGGCTCCAGGGCTCGCCTGGATGTCCTGGGTGACAACGGGGCTCTGCTGCCCTGGAGCCCCACACGCACCGGGCCGATACCCCCGGCCACGGCCCCGGGCGATGCTGAGGAGAAGAGGAAACATCTTCCGAGGGCCGCTGGCTCCGGGAGGGATTTTCCGCTGCCTGTTGGCCACGTGCTGCTGGAGCCAGCTCAGGTGCTGGATCTCCCTGGCTGTAATTTCATCCCTGGGCTCCTGTGACAGCTCTGGCTGGGCGGCATGAGGGAAGTGACCGGGGCGCAGGTCCGAGCCCCGGCCCGGAGCTGCATCCGCCCAGCGTTTCCAGCCCAGCCTTATCTGGCGGCTCCCCCTGTGACTCCCCGTTTTCCTCCTCTCCCCTCCTTTCCCCCACTCCACCCCGTGCTCCCGGCAGAGCTTCCTGCAGCAGGGCGAGGGCTGGGGGCTGCGGGGTGCTTGGCCGGACCCCTCCCTGCTGACCCCGGCTCTGTCCAGATAGGAAATCCTGCGGGAACTGGAGCCTGGGAACAGCGGCCGAGCTCTCCCCAGGGCTTGGCAATGCTGGGATTTCGCCTACGGGTCACATCAGCCAGCCAGGCTTCTCTGGGAGAAGCTGGGATGAACCAGGAGAAACCCAGGGAAGGGCAGGGACTAAAATGAAGGGCCCATGGTGGACACTCATCACCTAAACGTGCCATTTACAACAAGAGGGTTTTGGCACTTAAATGAGCCACTTTCCCATCGGGAATGGTGGCAGGAGAGGGCATCACAGCAGGAAGGTGCTGACCAGTGTGATGCACGGCCACTGGCATGACCCAGGTGTGCAGGAACCAGGTGAGTGTCCACAGAAGGGGGCAAAATGCCATTAACAGCCTTTGGACGGCTCCAAATGTAAACTAATTACTGACAGCCTCATGGCTCCTCCTGACAAGCAATTTAATATAAATTCAAATATCTTGCAAAACACTTCTTATTTACTTAAGAGCATTTTATTAATGTTTTGCCAGAGTCCTTCTGATTTTTCTTCTTATTATTTTAGAATGGGAGATGTGCTGCTCTCCGCACCCTGAGGCTCAGCTCCAGCACAGCCCTGCGGGGAACCCTGAAATTGGAGCTGTCTGAGCAAATTCAGGACACTGGAGGTAAAACCAAAAGGAAGCATCAGGGCAGGAGCAAAAGGAAAACAAGCTCTCCAACCCTCTGAGCTGAGGAGGTTGGGAATGGAGGCGGGTTGATGCTCCCAGAGTGGAGTGTCATCCCAAGCCCCACATCAACTAGAGCAAAACTTGGCTCAGTGTTTAACCCAGCTAAACCCTGGCTGTGGCCTGAGTCGTTAGGAGAACCAGCAATTGCCTGCCGAAACCCCAAACCACACTCCCCAAACTCCAGGAGTTATATGTATTTATATATATATATATATATTTTAACTGTTGACCCTGCCTGTTGCCAGCACAGCTCCATGACACGCACGGCTTTCATGGATCACACCGAGCCAAGGATTCACATGCAGCCCTGCAATTTCCTTGGGTTCTGAAGAAAACCAAATCTTTGCAAACAGAGGGATGTATTTCAGCAAAATCTCTCTTAAACCCTAGGTTCATAGGTGTTATAGGGAAGAGGGTTGGGGTTGATTGAGAGACAAATCAGACTTTGAAGGATGTGGGACCATGGGGATGTCCCTGCTTCTGTCTCCTGAAAATGGGTTGGTCCATTTCTAAAGGAATGCTGTGAGCCCCTGATAACGACCAGGAAAGGTTGCAGAAGTAAGGGAGGGGGATAGTGAAGGAGGAAGAATCAAAATTTATCCTGAATCTGCAATTTTGCTGTTGACCTCAGGACAAAGCCCGGCCCAAGCACCAACCTTTCCCATATGTACAGAAGTGACAGTCAGCAAAAAGCTGCAGGAGAAGATCTGGTTAAAGAGCACTATCCAAGGTGCACAGCAGTGAGCTGCTCCTGATCCATACCTGGGACAGGAGGAAACCTGAGAAGGGATGAAGTACCAGAGCACTGTGATGCAAAATACAGCAGGAAACAACTCTGAGAAGAACCCAAGCTGAGAGAAAGGAAAGTGGAGATCCTTTGTTGCAGGAGGAGGGTGGTGTCTTCAGGGCACAGGGATCTCTTGAGCTCCAACCAACACACAAATGGCCTATGGCTTCTGGGTGGGACTTTGAGGGGCCCAGGTTGGCTTCAGGCTCCCACTGAGGTCCACAAGAATCAGTGTTTGGCTGCTGCTGGGCCACTCCTGGGACAGGAGCAGAGAAGGATGAGACAGAGCAGCAAATCAAGGACAGTGAAGATGGAGCAGGCAGGAGAAGGTGGGGACAGAGTTTGTTGCACCCTCCTGCACCCCCCCTCCCTGTGCCATGGCCCCAGCATCCTTCAATCCTTCATCCTTATTGTCACCTGCAGCCTTGGAGGAACCTAATGGACACCCCAGAGCTGAGCTCACCCAGGCCACAAGAAGTTGGGAGTGGAGGACTGAATTTGACAGCCTGGATGCTGCTCCACTTGAGAAGCTTTGAAAGGGAATGTATTTTTGGAGCATTAAAGATCAACTGTTTGACTCTGGCCAATCCTTTTCAAGAGCAGCACCAAAGGAGGTCAGTGGGATGTGTCTGGTCAAATATTTTGTACATGACCATCATCTCTCACCCCCTCAAGTATTTACAGACCTGAGAGCATTTCCTGCTGTTCCCCCCGTTGTGTATCTGGTGTCTCTGCTCCAGCAGGACGGTCCTGTGTGTCTCAGTGCGTGGTGGAGCCATGAAGGACCACCCCAGCGCTGCCCTTGGGTGCAGAAAACAAAACTAAATTAGCACAATGTGTTTAGTCCCACAAATGGCAGCAGGTTTACTCAGCCAGCAGTGAGACACAGCACATGATAATGAGAACAAATCTGTGGTGGTGGTGGTGGGGAGATGGGGTGGAAAGCGGGAGGTTTATCCTCCAGGGTTTTTTTTTGTAATCTTCACTCACCATATTTAGTAGGTTTGTGACTTGCCCTTGCTAGCTCATGGAGAATTCCCCCAAGTGTTTACTCCCACAACCTAGCAAATGCCTCAATACACATCATGGAAAAAATACAATCGACATCTTCACTCCCACTAGAGAAGGAATTCCGACTTGCCCGGCACAGATCGGGAGTATGAGCCTGTGAGAGAGACAAATGCTGCTTCATTAGCTCCCCTCAGATGTGGTTTACTCCTCAAATGACCTGGTCAGGGCTGCACCACCTCCCTCCTTTCCTTCACCTAAGGACCCCCTGACCTTTGGTCAGGGCAGTGGGGACAGGAATGTGGGTCCTTTAACCCTTTCCTCTGACATCCGCCAGCTGCTCTTCGTGTGGTGCATAAAGCTGATGGTCCCGGGATTTCCAGGGATTCAGAGGTGCTGTGAAGGGCAGAAACAGAGCTCTGAAAAATGGCTTTCTTCCTGCTGTACCTAGGGAAGAGCAGGGTTTGGTGATGGAGGGCCAAGTCTACCTTGTACAGAACACGGAAACAAAATGGGGATCACTGAGAGCAGAGATCACAGATCACAGATAGCCCAGGATTGCTTTGAAACCTCTATTTCAATGGTACTTTAGTAGAGGGAAAAACAGTAGTTAGGCCATTTAGATTTTGTCAACTTGTTCCCAGACTGCCCACATGACAAGGACGCACAGGAAATAATTTTGATTTATCAAGTGTAGAATCTCCTAAAAGTGTAATGAGCATAAAGCAGAGGAGAGCTGGAAGGAGCAGCTGAATGCAGAGAATGCCCAGTGCTTCTGATGATCTGGCATTTTTGGCCAGGATTTATTTGCCCATATTAGCAAATTTGGTGAATTTCTGCCAAGGGAAGTCGTGAAATCACCATCCCTGGAAGTGTTCAAGAAATGTGCAGATGTGGCACTTGGGGACATAGTTTAGTGGTGGGTTTGGTAATGCTGGGTTAACACTTGGACTTGAGATCTTGGAGATCTTTTCCAACCTCACCAATGCCATGTTTTTGCAAATGGGACATGGTTTGAATGCAGCACCCAGCCAGCTCTCCTCTGCTGCTGTCCCCCAGCCTGGTCCCACCAAACCCCAGCAGAGGAGACAGTGGGAGGTTGGTGCTGATTTGCACTGGAGAGGTCTTGGAGATTGCACAGGGAGCAATCACAGAGGTGCAGGGACACGGAGAAGGTGGAAATTCAACAGCACACGTGCAAGTCTGTGGTGCTTCATTTGCCCAGTCTGAGGAAGGAGCATTGGCACGTGGTGTCAGCGTGGCTGTACTGTGGGCCCAAGCACTCACAGGCTCTTGGTAGAGCAAAAGGAATATAGGGCAACTCCAAGCACTCTTGTGCTACAGAAATATGATCTTTACCTGTTGTCCCACTGGCTAAAACCCATCAGTGGTATGACACCACCAGTCTCTGCCAGGGTAGAACCTGTGCTGGGTAGCAAGGGATGTGGACTTGGGCTGGAAACACGTGGTCTGTAACTCCTGACATGGTATTACACTCCTAATCTCTCCTTTGCACACCAAAAATCCCAGGAACTACCCCAATTACCCTGATTTTTCCTCCAAGCTCATATTTTTCCATGCACATCCTTTCCTTCTTCATGGGTAGAAAGCATCTTTTGGGGCACGCTGAGCTATTGCAGTATTTACCTAAAACACAACACAAACTTCTAATTAAAGGAGAGGAGGCTTGGCAAAAGAATACTGAAGCTTTTCAAGTCTCCTCAAATCCTTTGTGTGGAACAGCTTTGGGAAACGGAGACTGCTGCCACCCTCCCCCTCTTGGGAGCATTCCCCAGGGCAGTGCCCGGGCAGCAGCTGCTGCTGCTCCGGGGGAGTCAGCCCAGCCTGACACACAAACAAATACCACAGGAAGAAATGCTTTCTTCCAACAAAGACCTGGGGAAGAAACCCTGGGCAGGAGGAGAGGAGGGGAACGTGCATCCTGCACCTGAGTAGCTTTGGGGTACCAGGGGAAGCCTGGCCTCAAACAGAGGAGTGAGGAAAGGCAGGAATGGTTAGAGCTGCAACCAGGTACGATGCAGATGTCAGGCAAAACAAGCCATAACGGCATAAAGAATAAGCTGCACTTTCAACAGCCCCTTTAACCTTCGTANGCAGGAATGGTTAGAGCTGCAACCAGGTACGATGCAGATGTCAGGCAAAACAAGCCATAACGGCATAAAGATTAAGCTGCACTTTCAACAGTCCCTTTAACCTTCGTATTTCACCCAAAAAAAAAAAGGATGGACTCATACCTGGAGGTGTAGGGGGGGGCAGATTCACGAGAAAATCAGCACAAGCATTTAGGGTGGAAAAGGGATTCTGTTTGTTCAGCTCTGGTGCTCCTCACACACAGGTGACAGAGGCTGGAAAACGTGTTCCACACAGGATTGTGTGTGCAGAAAGAGCAGGTGGCAGCAGGAACCCCCGCCCAGCGCCGATCCTGCGTTACTCAAGTCTAAGAAATTGTGTCCTTGGTTGCATTAACAACTTCTGCAAAGTCTTGATTTGCATTTTAATGGAACTCTTTCTAGGAAGGTGGTGCTTGGACTCTGTTGCAATATAAAATGAAGACGTAATTAAAAACATGCTGGAGTGAAAAGGCATTTTGTTTTCATTAATCAGGTTTATTCAGAGTCTTTTCAAAATTAAAGGTATTTAGGGTATGTGGGAGGAAACGGGGGGAGGAAAACACATGATGGAACATCCGTTTATTTAAATTACAGACTAAAAAGTGGAAAATACACTTTTTGCGAGGGGACGTCCTAGGGATTAAAAGCACCTTATAGAAATGGGTTTGAATGACGAGCAGGCATAAAAGTCAAGTCTAGGATTTCGACAGTAGGTCTGCCTACTTGAGCAGAGAAGAACGTGCCTACTTGAGAGATGAAGGAAATATATAGGATGAGGGAAAGGAAACCACGGAGGAAATTTTTAAACCTTCGGCACGCAATTACCCAGGCAATTACCGCGATTACACACCTAAGTCAGTTAACCACGCAAACGGCCAACCCCGTTGGTCACACACGTATTTCCCCAATTTCGGGCGCAATCACAGCACGCAGATGTTGATAAAACACTTCGCAAACGTTTTATCTGCTGGACCAGCTCCTGCTTTCACAATCCAGCGACCGCACAGCATCGAGAGCGATTCCCCGCTCGCCGCAGCCATCGTGCGATCGCGCCGACTTCCCCCACCTTTGCTCCAGACCTATCCTGCCCTGTTAAGCTCCGTCCTTTGAAATATAGGGCAGCTTCTGTCAGATCCTTCAGCGCGACAGTCAAAAGGGCAAAGCCCTGCCCTTTGTTGCAGCGGGAGGTTTTCCATTGCGGAGCTGGCTGTGATCTCCATCCGCTGTGATCTCCATCCTTCCCCGGCCACCGGCCTCGCTCTCTGGCCATTACGGCTCAGGGGGCTCCGAACCGCACTTATTTTACATTATTTCATTTCACGGGGTTATGTGAAATACATGTCAGAGCGTACAAGAAGGGGAAAGTGATTTTTATCCCTCCCTGCAAGGTCCGGAGGAGGCTCCGGCACTGCCCCGCTCCAACACCCACCGCCCTCCACCCCGCGGTGGGGCTGAGGGGACGCGCCCCGCTGAGGGCGCACAGCCGTCCCTCCCGGGGCCAGGCGCACCTGCCAGGGGCAGGAGACACCGGAGAGGCGCGGAGAGGTCCGGAGCGGGTTAGGATCGGGACCAGCACCGGGAGCGGCCCCGGGCGCCGCCGCCGCCCCCGCCTCAGCGCAGCCTCCGCGCTGTCCCGGCGTGCCCCGCGCGCCGC
>VYXF01006773.1:760083-784789 GCA_013397295.1 Polioptila caerulea | reverse complement strand
GTGATGAACTGACCCAAAAACCCAATGCCCTGTCTCCCTGTACCATGGGTGGGAAGGAGGGAGGGGTTGAAAGGAAAAAGATTTATTTTACTTCTCATTAATCTCCTCTGATTCTGTTAGCAATAAAGTCACTTTGTACTTCTAGGTTGAGTCTGATTTGCTCTTAGAGTGTTTTCTTCCACTCCTTATCTCAACTCATGAACCTTCATTTAATTTTTTTTTCTCTCCTTATTCTAGCTGTGGCAGGGGAGGGTGAGCAAGCAACTTTTGTGGGTGCCTAGCATTTGGCCAGTGTTGAACCATGAAATATCAAATTATGGTTGTTTATGTCAGGTATTACTTGGTGGTCTCTGTGCAGGGAGCCTGTGCCTTGCAGCCTTAGATACCGAGAAGTCTGAGCCAGACACCTGATTTGTAAAGAAGGTGCTGTAACACAGGCAGAAGTCCAGCTGTGATTATCTAGGATAGACAGTTCGTGTTCAGACCTTTTGCAGAAAGAAAGCAATTTCCTTCTGGGTCACAGGTGAGCTCTGTATTGTACTGCCTTGGGTATCTGCCCTTGGCTGGACACCAGGAGCCCTGATACTGGAACAGATAAATACAAAATCTCTGCTGGCATCCACACAACATTATAGCTCACAGCTTTGGAATAAGGATTGGAATGGGCTCTAAATCGCTTTGCCTGGCTCAGGACTGCTGTAGCAGACCATGTTCACTGTGGTTCATGCTGACCATGGGAACCAGAGGACACCTACAGAGCAGGATATTCTAAATTCACTCGTGGTGCTTTCACCTGGGCTAGAAATGGCATGCCACTTCCACCTATTCTAAGATCTTTCCACTTATTCTAAGATCTAAGAACCATTATCATCTTTGTGCCATTATGAGTCTATGAGAAATTCAGGTACTACAAAGCTAGTGTGAAGATAAGTTCAAAATGTCTCCCAAAAACAGGAGGGTCATCTGTATCTATCTGAAAAGCTAAAAAAAAACATGAAACAAAAGATGAACAAAGAAAAAAAATGGAAGTGAAACAAGACCATTTAATTTAGACAAGATTCTTAACATTTAGAAAGAGAAAACAGCTAACCATCAGGGAAAACTTCCTCCTTTTGAGACACATTAAAGTGACTCCAAAAGAAACATCTGGGATGTTAAAAAATGATTGAACAAAAAAGTGAGAAATATATTTCGTAGAACAATCCTCCAGTTGCAGGGCAATGAACTGGACGACCTAATAGCTCTTTTCCATTCCTTACATCTATGATTCTGTGATTCTAAATATATATTCAGAATTCTACAAGAGGCAGAGAGACAGTAGAGACATTGAAGAACATAAGTGGAAAGTTAGTGACAGATGAGTTTGATTCTGCTGCAGGCCTAAATGAATTCCGCACCTCATTATTCATTGGGGGAAGTGGGGAGAAAAATTTTAAAAAATAGGAATGTAGCATCCCTTTGACTGAGAGACATTCTCCTGGAGGGGAAAGTAAAATGTTAAAAGGCTTTGCTATTGCACTGGAGAAGATAATAAGGCAATTAGGACTGTTACATTTGACAAAGCACCAGGCTCAGATGAATTGTGTCCCAGAATCCTGAAGGAAGTAACAAAGGAAATAAGAAAGCCTTCAGCAAAGGTTTTTGACAGGCCACTAAGGAGTGCAGTCATACTCAAGGACTTAAGGGGTACTAAATCTATCCCCAGATTCAAGAAAGAATCAAGAGAAGATTCAGGGGAAAAGTCCTCTAAGTCTCATTTCAGTTGCGAGAAAGATATTGGAAATATTTCTAAGGGACCATGTTGAAGTAATTTGAATGTATAATTTAATACAGGTAACGAGAAATCATGAGAAATTAGCATGACATTTTAGCATGTTGTGGGAGTTGTAGACCATAGTGAACAGATTGATCTCATTCATACAGCTGTCAAGCTGGTAAGAAAGGGAAGAGAAAACCTATATAACCTATGGTATGAGGAGTTGGGATAAACATTTTCAATTCAGCTGGACATTGCCTTAAAAGTTGCCAAAGTAGATCTACTTTAGAAGTGCAACATTACAGAAAAACCTATAAAAGCTAAGAGGGAGAGATGCAATAATGCATCCTAGTGGTTAAAGACATTTGAAGAGCTTGGCTACTGTAGTTACAACCACATTGCAATCTCGTGTAGATGGATCAAACCATAATAGCTCTAAACTAGCTAAGCTAAGTACCCAGTGCAGTCAGGCAGCACCAAGCTGGACTCAGGCTGCAAAGCCTGACTGACATCCAGGTAAATACCTCGGCATGATCCTGCTACAATCAACTGATATCACAGCTGCATTACCCTGCCAGGATTAACCAGTTTAAAGCTAGCTGAGGTGAGCCTGTAAAAGAAGTGGTATCTGAAGACTTGTTCCTAAACTGCTCGTCCCCAGTCTTTTCAATTTGGTGAATCCTTTGAAGCTTAAAAAAAATTCCAACTCTACTTAAATTTTTTTATGTATATAGATGTAAACTTGTAAAACAAAAATCATGAGAACTGTATTCCCAAAACTTAAATAAGGTGTTGAGACACACTGAATCCTGAGTCTACCAGCTCTAGTCTGTCATTATCTGTAGGTTATGGCTGTGTCCACACTTCTTCAGGAAACCGTCTTCTCTTTCTCCTTAGCCTTTTGCACAATTATTTGTCTCTCAACTCTTTCCATTTCCTTTCCTATTTCCAGTTTTCCTTTAAAAAAATCCCTTGAAATCCTAGATTTGTTACCAGACCAAATCTGTAACCATGGACAAGTAATAAAATCTCAGAACTCTGAACATTCAAATCTATTATTCCTTTCTTACAGGATGTTAAAAACTTCCATATATGGAACATAATATTATTTTTTCTCTTGCTAGGCTTTTATGGTTTGTGGCACCAAGTAGCATATAGTCTTTTAACCACTGGCAAGAGGAATGGTAAAGAAAAAGCTTAGCTTAAAGAGATCGACTGAAAGAGCTTGATCCACTGAAGGCATTAGGATCTGTGCTTTCAAAAGAATATAGGATGCCAAGTTGGGTAAAAGTGGGCAAAAAGAATGTCTTCTGATGTCCCTCCTTATTCTAACCTTCTTTGCCTCCACAAAATGGGATATCCATCTTTGATAGCTTAAAAAGCCAAGATGTTTTGTGTGAGATGACTTTACTTTCACATTACAAATTGTACATATTGCCATGAGGTAAAAATCAGCAAGAAAGTTAGAAATTGCTGTATTATTAACCGGAATTTCTGCACTAGGTTGTTCAGGATATTTTTCCCTCTTTGAATCTTTAAGGGCTTTTTAGTTCAATTCAGCACTGCCATCCTTCTTTCCTTACCTCCAACTCCTCAGGTTGTTATTTGCTCTTTGTTTGGTTTTCAAGTAAGTGCCAGACACTTTAGTAGAGGGCTGACTCTAGGTCTGCAAAAAAACAACTTTATTTTATTTATATGACTGTAAAGCCCTGTTCCAGATGGACAAGTTACAGGATTTTTTTGCGATTTAGCTTTTGTGGCACTTTGCCCTGAACAGAGCAGAATATTTCTAAGAGCTCTCTGAGCTGTGTCTTTTCATCCAGCACACACAAAATGCCACCACCTGAAGGTAAAACTAAAGTCAACAGAGCCCCACTGGTGTGACTAAAAGCTTCATTTGGCCCAAGCTTCCTTCATATTCACAGGGACAGGTTCTGACTGTAGATGCATATATGCCAATGTCAATGAAAATAAATGAAGTTGTGCAGGGAAAAAAAAAAGGAAAACAAAAACAATAAAGAAAAAAATCCCCCCCTCAAAAAAAAACCCATCAAAAACCAGAGAAACAAAGACATAGCCTAGTGGTCTTGTGAAATTTCAGCTTTATAGAGCAACCTGTGCCTTAGGATTAAAGATACAATATGTAGCATGAAGAGGGATGACTAGGGGGCATTAAACCATCTGCAAATGTTTGAAAGACGTTTGTGTTCCCCTTAGGCATGAAAGAAATTACTTCTTATGTTGCCAGAAAAAATTTCCAAGAAATAGTGGGTCAAAGTTAAAAAAGGGAACCTTAAAATAAATTTCAGAGAACTGTTGCTGGCAGTGAGGTTATCTGTATAATTTTTAAAGCAAGAGCAAAATCCCAGGCAGTAGACAATGCAATACTTAAATCTTTTGTCTGTTGATACCAGCTAACCCTGACTCCTTATACTATTTGAGAAGAGAGTTAGGAACCTCAGAAGAAAGGATCTGGCATTCAGTTTTCCTGTGAATGGCCCAATATGAAATGAGCATCCTAGAAACCCTGAACAAAGCTCCATGTCTTTCCTTCAGCTGATGTCCTTTAGCCTCACTCTTACATTCTTGACTGCTCAGAGAATGGCAGTTATCAAAATAAGGAAGGTTTTGGACATACTGGGAGAGGTCAACTAAAGAAACTCTTTGTATATTAATGATGAAAGTGTAATAAATTGAAAGCAAAGGACAGAGAAGGAAACCCTACAAATAAAACTAAAAACTGCCGAAAGCCACGAGACAGTGGTGAATGCCCAAGTGGTCACACAGAAGGTATTTTGCATGGGAGTCAGAAAATCAGTTCTGTCTGTGGATGATAAAGGCAGCTCATGGCTTTAGGGACAGGAATGACAAATTAAGGTGTACAGTCAAAAAGTAAATTAGTTAACAAGATCAAAAGCAAAATAAGTTAGCAAGATCAAACTATACTCCAGAAATCACAGGGCAGAATTTCCCTGCTCAGATAAGCAGATTGCTAGAGCTGTGCTACTGACTGCATAGGTTTGATAGCAAAGGCCATGAGATTCCAAAAGACACCAAGGAGATTTTAAAAAAATAATAAAACAAACAAACAAAACTCCCAAACGAACACAAACCAAACCAAGAAATATACCCAAACAAATTAAAAAACAAAACCTCACAAAACAACAATCCAAAACTCCCATATTACTGGAAGGCTACATTTGCTGTAATCTTAAACAATAGCATTCTGGAGCCAGAAACCCACATGACAGTAAGCATTCCCTTGTGCTTTCAGGATCTGCTTCAATATAAGACTATATAAAAAAATCAATCAGTAATAAAAATAAATCAAAGCAAAAAGAAAAAAAAGAGAAAAATCTACAACAGTCATATTTACTTTTAAAGAGGAGTGACAAAAAAGGGGAGCTCATTGTAAAAACATCAAGAGTAGGTAACAAAATATGTTGTTTGAAATTGGCACTATGGAGTATTTGAAAACAGTATACTAGAAGCTCAAGATAAACAAACAAACAAAAAATCCAACTCCAAAAGGATCAGGAAAAAACTCTGAAAGGAAAACAGTAGAGGTGTTTATTAGAAATAAAAATTCTTCAGCAAAATTAGATTTGTATCTAGTTAAGAAAAAATAGAAACATTTATAAACCTTGGGAAGCTGAATATAAAAGAGTAATAAGACAGACAGAAAAGGTTTTGAAGAACAACTTGGTAAAGGCAGAGATACTAACCATAAGACATGTCAGAAGTGGAAAGTTTACCTGTGATCACCCGTGAGTGATCAATGTGTATCAAATACCACTCAGGAAGTACAACATCGGAAGAAATGTATGGGAAATAAGCCTAAAGCACTGTTCCTGCCTGGAAAATTGCAAGAGTTCTATAACTCCTACATTTCTCTCCCCTGATAGGGGAGGCTAGTCTTTTAATTCTCGTTAAGTAAAAAATGAACTGGACTCAGTTGATCTCTTTCTCTTGTTTATTCTTTTCTTATCTACAATTTCTGCACACCAAGCTTTACACCAGCCTAGTGTGAACCTGGAAAAGCCTAAAAAGTCTCTCGCTTAAAAAGCCTAAAACAAAAAGCCTAAAGTCTACGAAGCCAAAAGCCTCTAAAGCTAAAAAGTCTCCNAATCTACATTTCTCACCCTGTGATAGATTACATATTATGCTATTATCTAATTTACGTTAATGAAAATTCTGTCTCATCACAAAGCCTAGGAAGCCCTTCCCATGGACAAAGATTAAAAGCAATATTTTTCAGAGGGTTTGAATCCTTTAAAACATGCAGGGAAATATTCTCTGTATTCCAGTTTCCAACAGAAAATGACAGATGTTTCAGGAAAAAAGAAAAATTTAAAATTAAGTTTGCTAAGGTCCTCAATGCAAGCTTTCTCCTCTAATAGCTTTTCTATCTTATCCCTAAATTTTTCTTATAGCAGAAAAACAGGAAGCGGGAAATCCACTTGAAGTCTTTACCCAAGGTTTCAGGATGATCAAGTGAGCCACTGACTAGTAACAAGTATCCTGAGTATCCTGGAGTTTTGGAAAAACTAAAAAAGAAAAACAAAAATCATGACAGTGATAAATATGTAATTCTTGGGAAATGTCAACACAATTTCTGTGTTGAGAAGCTGTGTTTCAGAAGGAGTTCTCTGTGGATACCTGAAAGAACATGGAAGGCAACAACCCAATATATACAGCAGTCCTTGTCTTCCAAGAACCACTGGCATGATCCTTCACAGAAGCCTCTTACAGAAACTGAACTGTCTGGGTAAGAGGAGATGTCCTCTTATGAATTAACATCAAGCATAAGTCAGGAAACAAAAAGATATGAATAATGATTAATCCTCAAAATGGAGAAAAGTCTACTATTCAGCATGTCAAAAAATGATCTGCAAAAGGAGTCAAATAAAGAGGTAAAAAAGCCTGGGGGCGTGCAAAATTACACAAGATTCTTATATCTAAAGCTGATTGTGAGGACTTGTAGAAGGGGCACTGAGTCAATAGGCAAAAAAATGGAAGATGAAATTCAATGTTGATAAGGGTGTATAGAAAAAAATAGCCCTAACTATTCATACACTACAATGGGCTGTAAATAAGGCATCACCACACAAGATAGAGATCTTAGAGTTACTGTGGACAGTTCTCTGAAAACAACAACTCAGTGTTCAGTAGCAGTCAAAAATGCAATGGAATGGCAGGTATTCTTGGGAAAAGAGAACAAAACAGAAATAATTTTCATGTTTTTATGTAAATGCACTCTGCATTTTCATCTAGAATGCTGTGCACAGTTTCAGCCACCCAACTGAAAATTATTACATATGGGCTTGAAAAGATTGAGAAAAAGGCAAAAAAAAGGAAGTTACAAGTATAGTCTGTCTCTTCCATACAACAGACTAAGCTGACTTACGTGTGGGTAAAAAATGAGACACTTATCAAGTGAGTGAACAGAGTTACATACAAATTACAGAGGTATCAGTGAAACAATTAAAGAAGATGCTTAAGTAAAAAAATGCTTTTTTCTACATAACATGCAAATAAATATTGGCTTTTTTTTTTTCCTGAGATGAGGTTGAGAAGGAATTGATATAAATATATATATATATATATAGTTTTGAAAAATTAAGTCCCATGGTCTGAAAGAAAACTCCACTTTAGAAAGCCCTTCACACATTTGCTATTCAGCTGGGTGATATATTAGGGAATGAACTGTTTCACAGTGGTGTTGAGTTCCTATGGTCATCCCTGAGCAGTCACTGCAGAGTAATGTTGCAAATAAGAAAAACAGCTTAATGGACCATTGATCTGTGTCTGAGTCACTCTTACATTAGAGGAGACAGAAATTACTTCCCCCAAGGCTGGTCTGCAATGTGGTGGTTAAAACACTGTGCTGGAAATTAGAAATTGTGGGTTGAGAACCCATCAAGGAGAGAAAGGTCCAGACTGCAGGCCCCCATGTACAGGACCAAACACATCCCTCTGCGCCAGCAGGGACATCAAAAGGAATGAACACTGTTTGGCCTCCCTTGTGGAGAAATGGAGATTAATGACACTCCTAAATCTGGGCTAGAACTAAACACAGATAGTAAAGTGGTGCCTTTCCTCCACTGTCCATAAACGATGTTTACAAGGAACCCACTGAGTCTTAGAAGATAGAAACTGCTGAAGAAAAGAAATCCCACATTGTTACCTGGGGTTTGGATACTATCTCTACCAGTAGGATTTCTGGATTTTACCCTTCATTTTTGGGGACAGTGCAATACATAGATAAATGAAACACACCAGAGTAGAGGCGTCCTTCCTTTGATTTAATCCAGGCAGCAAAAGTGGGCTGTTATCCTACATGTAACTCAGTTAATAGACAAAACAACATGCACTTCCCTGCTCTGTTCTTTAACAGCAGAGCAGAGGAGTGTCAGGAGGCACTGTTTTTCCTGGATCTGAATACAATTATGTTGTGTTTCCAGACCCCTTCTCACTTTGCCTCCCTGTCCTACCTCTGCCCCATTCAACTCCTTGCGTCCAAGTTAACCTTCCTCAGTCTAGGGAAAATTGTGCCCTTCTATACTAGTTCAGCTATCTCCTCACCATCCAGGTCTTTACGGAGGAAGAAACTTGAACAAAACAAATCTAAATAATCATTGTCATCATCACCACCATAAAAAGAGAGAGAAACTTAAACAGGCTACAACTTTTCAACGATGTCGGAGCATGAGAAGAATCAGCATCAAAATCACAGGAGGCCACATTAACAAGAACAGAGTTTTATCATCATATCTCTGACTATTTACACTTAAACAGATCTAAATTTTTCTTTGCATAAAGTCTGTCTCCAACTCCAGCAGCAGCATGATCAGAAAGATGTAGATGTGAATTGACTGAACCTTCTCTTTTAAGATTTCATCTATTCTTCTTAACCTGTTGGACCTCCTGCCAAAACATGAAGCTGAACCAGAGACGAAATCTGCATACAACTTCCCTGCAAAGCTGGCAGGGAAAGTCTTAGGATACAAATAAGCAGTGTTTAAAAAATCAACACCAACAAAGAGAGTGTGGATTTGCCTTTGCATGCTCCTGCAAGGCTTCATGCAGGCTCAGCTACTGTTTTGCAAGAATAGCTTTCATATACAATGTAAGATCAGAGATCACCAGGGATAAGTAACGTCTTACTTCATTTCCAATACCATGGTCCCTTTGAGACACTACCTTGTAATGTCTTGAATAGCCCCAGTGTTTAAGTTCAACAGTGTTGCCTGGCTGGCTACTTCACAAGTTCGTGTTCTTCTGAATAAAAAAGCATTTTCTTACATCTCCTCCAAATGCTGGAGGGGGTTTTTTATTCCTTTTTTATTTCCATTTTTACTTGCTTTGCTTTGTTATCTGTGCATGACTGAAAATATTAATTTGGCTTGATATAGTCTGTTCCATTTAGACTTTTAACTTCCTTTTCACTCTCCTTAATTCTAGGCTGCAGTAGGCTTATGAGTGTTTTTATCCTGCATTTACATCTTAGTTCATTTGTTAGCCATATTAGAATTGATTTCTTTAGCTTTGTTTGGAAGGATTACAAAATTCTTGCACTACATTGACCAAACCCACAAAGTAATAGTTCAGCAGCAGGCACAACTAGAATCATATTCCACTCTAGTATTTTCTTTTTTCCTATACTATTCCTTTCCCTTCATGAAGCTGGAAACAAGCCTGTTTCCTATGGATGTAATTTAAAAACAAATAAAACTTCTATATTGGGAAATATAGTTTTGCACAGTTATGCAGAAAAATAAAAAGTCTAACTACTAAGAAAGTACATTTATATTGTGATTTTTATAATCACATCCTACACCTATGTGGTGTTTTGGAGCTAATGAAAGACCATAAAAAGTGTGCAATGGCTTATTTTCTATTCTGTCGAGGCCAGTGACTGATGAGGTACCACACTTTTAACAGTGATCTCAGGAGCAGGGAGCAGCACATTGATCTCCTGCTCCATCTTCTGCCTGTACTCTTGGCAGCTGCAGGCACTGTGGGGAGCCCCCAGGGCAGCCCCACTCCTGCAGCAACCACAGCTCTGCCACAATCCACCACCATCCTTTAAAGGGTCCCCTCTTCCTCCATCCCTGCAGCCGGAGAGATAACAAATCAGGGAGTGTGGACATTAGAGTCACAGCCTTGTCTTTGAGCAGAGCTGTGGGACATCTACAGCCTAATTGTGCTGAGTTCTTTAAAAGTCACCTCTGCTGGGATATGTTCTGACATGAGAAAAATCCTCCTGTGCTTTAATCACTGCTTACTGCACTAATGTTAATAACATTTTGTTGCCTTCTTCTCCCTTATCTCTCTGCTCTATCCATCTTGTTGCTCAACTCACAGATTAAATCATAAGGTCTTTTTGGGAAAACGTCACATTGCCTAGAATTACACATCTCCAAATCCTTAATTGGTATTATTGGTCAATAAGTGTGTATGAATTACATGAGCAATCATCAGAGCTAGATAGAGTTAAGGGAAAATATTTCTCCCTTACACCAGAGAAGTGCCTGGGCAGTAGTTTGGATGGATTAATCATAAACAAATGCAGTTTTGGACTAAACTGAAAGTAACAATTAATTTAACAAATGGTTCCAACTCAACTGAAAGCAGGCACTGTTTTCTGAAAATGTCAGTATGATTCATTTTAATGTGCTCTAAATGTTTTGCTTTCTCAGGCCAGATTAGCCATAGGCTTTAGATGGTTTCCACAAGGCCAGTAAGAATTGGATAAAGAAGTTTTTATATGCTTTCCTACACTTTTAAGGCTTTCTATACTATTTAGGCTGCCTCCCAAGCTGAATCAATGAGCTTTGCCATTTTCCACCTTCATGATTAAATGCAAGTCAAAATTGAGGTAGAGATTTTTCCTATCTCTCCAATTCTATTTATTGTAAAGTATTTCTTTAACAAAGGAGAGAATGGAGCAGTTCTCCCTTTCTCTCTTTCACTGTTCCTTTTCCCACGTAGTCAATGCAGGTCAATGCAAATGTATTCTTTTGGTTTGGTTTAAGACCTGAAATAAAATGCAGGTCTTTTTTCATTGTGGAACACTAACTGTGTTTTAAAGGAGTAATATACCCCCCTCAAAATTAGAACCACATCCCAAAAAGTCATTAATCCACAGGTTTTACATACATATACATACATACATATACAGATTCAGAACAGGTGTGAGATAGTGACATTATAGCTGATTCGTCAAATGGAATGGATGAGTTTTTAATCAATATTTTGAAAGAAGACAGAGCATTAATAATAAGAGGACTGACTCTCTGTGGAGGTTGTATAAAATCTAGTGTTTCTACAGTTTTCTAAACCCTTTTACTCCACTGACAACCACTTAAAAAGCAAAGGAAAAATAAATTTTATTTTGACTTCAAAAAAATCTCCAATCCTTGCCTGTAATATGCTTCATCATAATTTGTTTGGTGCATTACATGACAGTTGCATGTTCCAATGAAATCACAGTTACACAGCAGACCTCGTCTCTTCTCCAAAAACCCAATAAACACAATTAATTTCAGAAATGGTTGGCCTCTATAGGGTCAGAGTCAGAAAGATGAATCTGTCAATGGCGTGAATGTGAAGCTGCTTTTGACCTTAATCCGAGTGTATTAAAATGCATTTTCGTTCTTCTTTATTAAAGTGGCATATGTGAACAGTTCGAAAGAAAAAAAAAAAAAAAAAAGAAGAAAAAAAAAGACAAAAAGAATAAAGAATTTAGGTCTGGCTTGCAAGAAGAGGTTTTTCTCATTGGTGTTTATTAACCAACTTCAGTAGCTTGAGAGGAAAAAAATCATGGTTTTAAGTGTGCTTTTCTGTTTTGAACTAGAGACACTACCATGCCAACTAAATACAGGTAGAGAAGAACTGTTTTGAGGTTTACTTGATTTTATTAACCAATTAAATCCATTGAGAGAAAAACAGTTGGGACCTGTGGAGCAGGAAAAGAAGACATAATAGCTACTAAGCATTATATTTTCAGAACAGTGGTTCCTGAACTTATACTATGCTTGAAGGTTTCTCCTAACAAACAATATTACCTTTCTTACAAAACTTCATTTGGTTATAGCCTTAAATCATCATGTCTACAAAGACATTATTTTAACCAAGGAAATGAATGAGGTCCATGGATCTGCAGATTGGCAGAAAATATTTCCCCAAGCATCCCTCTGCGCAGTGAAGGAGGCATTTCACAAGTTAGGTGATTTAACATTTCCAAACTTCCAATAGAAGGAGTTCTAGAAGGGCTTTCCAAGCCCTTCTAGAAAACTCTATAAATTTAATGAAGACCCTCATCATTAGGTGCTTTTTAAAGTATATATTGGTATTGATATGTATTTTATCCTTCCTACAGAATTCAAGATAGAACTGAAAAAATAGCTTTTTTTCACTCCAACCCATAGAGGTCTGATTTTCTCACTTAAAGACAGTAGTTTGACTGCTCAGGTATTCAAAGTGGTTTTGATGTACTTGTGATTCTGGTTTTCAGGAGCTTCTGTGGTCATCTCCTATCACATATGGGGCCAGGATACGGAGTATTGTCTAACAACAGCTCTTAAAACTGTTTTGCTAGGAATGGTAGGACCTGGGATTCCCTGGACCCCCATAAAGGGAAGGTGACTCTATATCCCAAGGTGAGAATCATTTTCTGGGAGATATGCATAGATTCCTGCCTCTTCTTTAATAACATTTAAATATTTTTTATATGCATAGACACAATTGTATAAAAATAAGGTCCTCCCTGCCACTGGAATTAGAAAGCTGGAGTCTTGGAGTCCATAAGAGGTGGTCTCTCTGCTCCATCAACTTCTTTCATGGCATACTAAGCTCAAACCTCAGTATCAGCATGTAGATGGAGATACCTGTGAACTCAATAGTTGGACTCATGCCACCATCTCATTTTACATAAGCCACTGAGCTGTTCCCTTATTTTAATGTGTTCAGTCCCAACTGATGGCCCCGAGGGCAAACTCTTCAATCCCATTAGCTGTCCAAGTCCCAGTAGAAGTCACTATCTTTGAAGAAATTACTTCATCTTACCTCAGCTCTGTAAATCCTACAGAATCTTTAGATCCCACTACTAGCTTGTGATCAAAATTTAGCAAGTAACAGTAATTTCAAGTTAATGACAGAAATCAATGATTTTTCCAAGCAAAAAGTGCTTATTCTTAGTATCCTGCAGGAGATAACTCACTTGTTCATCCTCTGCTTCCTCATTTTCCCCATCCCAATTAAATAACCAACCTAGTGCAAAAAGCAATTTTGTTGGGTTTTTTTCACACTGACTAAATGAAAATGGGTTTAATTAGAGCATCCAGTACAAGCCATAAACAGAGCAGGCACATTTGAGACAGCTGCAGCAATAGCTCCATGTATTAATATTTCAGAAATCTCTAAGAGTGGGCAAATACACTGCCCTTCACTACAACAATTATTACTTAATAGCTTACTTTATCAAATGTCGTGTCAGGGGTAAATGGAAAAAATTATTGTATTGTGAAGGATTAAGGTTTGTCAGTCACAAAAATAGACTTAAATCCTGAAATTCAGCTGACAAAATAATTCACATGGCCCTGCTTTAGAGTTTGAAAAGAAGCCATTAGAGGAAATGGAATATTCCCTCGAATTCACATCCCAGCACATACCTCAGTATGTTTTGCAAGTAATATTATCTCTACTTTAAATAGGGGGAAACAGTGTCTCTAAAAAATTGCAGAAAGCAGAGCAGAGCTACTCAAACTGCTGTCAGCTCAAGCCAAAGAAGTACTCATGACGGGGTTGCCTTACATGGAGCACCATGCACTGCAACGACGCAGATTTCAGGTGCAAGCTCTGGGCAAAGACAGCTTGAGCTTTTCAGCCCTGCTTTCCTTGTCATTAGCAGTCTCTGGCTGGCTCATGCACATCCAGCTCATGCAGGTGTGGCTCCACCTACCAGGTAACCGTGCCAGCAACTCCAGAGTGAAATCACAACTTCAAGGGAGATATCACACCTGAACTCAAAGCTTCTGAATTCCAAGAAATCACCGAATGCTTCTGAATCCTGAACAAAAATCTGGGTTTCTTCTGGGTTTAGATTAAACTCTGAGGGCTCTAAAACCTTGGTATCTTCCCATGACATAGCTGTGAAATGTTGGTGCTGGTTGGCTCCACTGCCTCCAGGATGGAGGGGTGTGATTAACAGGAAGGAGAGGGTAAAACAGGCAACAGCTGCAGAGAGAGAGACACGAGCTCAGCATGGAACAGGCGTGGGAGAGGAAATGTATTTAAACTAAACTGCTGAATCTTCTGAGAGCTGTTTCTTCTTTTTCTGAAACTGCCACCACTGCTGAGCAAATTCATCAGCTGAGTGACTAATGAGAGACATCCTAAGAGGCAGAGGTACAACTGAGCCAAAACTGCTTCCCATAAAGCCCTGTTCAGTGCCTGTTTGTCTCATTTATTACCGCATAAAATATCCTTCATGGGAAAGTGACTGACAATTATACTTTCTCCATATATCTTTGCACTCTGCTTTGTCTTGACAAAAATAGGTAGCTTCTGTCTTCAGCCCCTTTCCTTCTAAACCATCTCCTTTCTTTCGTCAATTATTTAGTGAAAGAAAATGTCATTCTCCTGAATTTTTCATATCACTCTTTCTAAGGGAGTCACTTCTGATTTTTTCATGCAAATCCAAAATATAGTCCTGTATGAGCTACTATGAAGAAAATTAACTCTATCCCAGCCAATACCAGAACACATTGGAAGCAATGTCATCATCATCTGGAGCATAAATCCACAGCCAGAAGTTTCAATTCCCAGAAAAAATGGGAGAAGCAGAAGGAGCAGATGAGACGGTGAAGTGCCTCCTGTTTCCATAGAGATCAGGTAACAAGTGACCTCATCTGATTTTGCTCCCAGAGCAGGGAACCAGTTTCCAGGCCTGTGAAGGAAGGACTTGGCCAGTCCATCACGATGCAGCCGGTGAAATTGGCTTAATGGTGTCTTCTGTTACTTGAAGTTTTAAACCTCTGAGAGGGCAGAGCAAGCAGACAGGTATTTTGTTCTCAGGATAGGAAACACACACTATTTGCTGTCTCACAATATCTTTCCCTTTTCTTTCTGCTGCTGCTTCTGACCTTCTGTATTTCCACTGTGCTCCCTGTTTTGAACTTCGGTTTGCAATGGCTTTTTGCCTCTCTCTGATCTCCTCGTTTTAGAGTCTATCTTATCTACAACACTTGGTTTTGTACGTTTTATTTTGCTTTTTGGTGAGAACAGGAGGTAAGGCGATGTACTAGACAAATCACTGCACTGAGGTTTGAAAGACAAGCATTAACTCTGGCTCCGGCTCTGTACAACAGTAAGTTATTTCATCTCCCTGAGGTTTTCTTGTCTGTTCAGCTGGGACTGTCAGCTGCACAGAGCAGGGACACACATCTGCTGCCTGTGTGTGTAGCATCATTAGGAAAAAAGGTCTCAATTGCACTTACTGTCTTTAGGCACCATGCAATCAAATCAGGCGTGCCATCAAACGACACCCAAACAAGACAGGGCTTTTCCTATGGAGAGGCCAATTATTTCTTCAGAAAAAGCACACCTTTTGAACTTAAGGAATATTATGCTTTCTTTAAGGTTGCAACATGACCCCTAAAAATCTTCTTCCCTATTTGTTTTTTTCCTTTGAGCGTGTCTTCATCTTACCAGCAACCTAGGGTTGTGCCTATGGAGAAAGTAAGATAAGCATGCAATCTAATAGATAATGAATGCAACCTTCAAAAGTAAGCTCAAAAGATTGTATTAACCTGAAATTTAAAAAAAAACTAAAAAACAAAACAAACATTGCAAATACCTACAAGAAGTGCTGAGTGCTTTTTTAGGGGTGTGATATGTTGCAGGTGGCCTCTGACAGAGAGTTAATAGCAGCTATTGAAGCCACGACTGTGATGATGTCTCCTGGCTGGACACATAGGACTGCAGCACTTCATACACCCATCTACTCAGCAGAGGTTGTCAGCTAAGACCTTAATTCACATGGGTTCTGGTCAGTTCTGGCTGCAAGGAGAGCATTTTGCTTCCTCCTGCAAAGCACAGTGTTAGTAAATTTCCAGTCCCCAGATACTACTTTATGGGCTGGTCCCCGGTGAGTTAATATGACAGTGAGTTAGTTTCAAAAAACAAAATGGTGGATAATTTGCAATTTGGAAAAGGAAAAAAAAAGCAAGCTAAAAGAAAACTTCCAATTAAATTATGCAAATATGAAAGGAAGTTAAATATTTAGATTTTTAAGGATTTCTTCAAAATATTTCCCCAGAGGATGGTAGAATCTGTGCTAAAGGGTCTAGCAAATATATTAATTTAACAGAAGATTTCTTGGATTGAATGCAGCACACATTTAAATGGTCTGTGACAAGTAATTCAGGAGTCTCAGTGTACCATATGACATATTTTATTTTTTTATTACCACTGACATGTCAACAGATTTGAGGAAAACATTTTTTTTTAGTAAGCACAGCTGCTATCAATTTGGATAATGATAGTCCATCACTATTTTTTGTGTGTGCAAACAAAGGGAGTGAATGATCATGCAAAACAGGGAGTCTGTATCATTCCCATTCATAAACCATTTGCAGACTGCACAGGGTCAAGACAAAATTATTATTTCAGTTGCTGGCCTCAGCAGTGCAGACACAGAAATAGAATATTTTTCTGTTCTTAGTAAATTTAATTTCTGTGAACTCTGTCCCCATGATATCGTATACAAATAATAAATAGACACCCCCAGAGTTCCTCTCACGGTAGCAGCGTATCCTGCCGGCAGAGCCATTCACTCTATATTTCCACTGCCCTACTTTTTACATCACTCTGTTTCTGAGTTTCTTGGTCTGTCTGCCCAAGATCAATGATGTTCCTGCACAATTGCTGCTAGTGGCTGCTCACTAAAAATGTAGCTGGATAAGCTAATTTTCTTTCTTTCCTTCTTCATTATTCTGCAGTGAAGGTTTAAGTGTAAGATTCCTCGTCTATCTCTATACCTGTAGGTAGTAAATTATAAGGCTAATGGCAAGAAAATGTGAATATTTATGACACTTCCTCATTAGCACAAAACTTGGACTGGATTTCCCATGGCTCAATTGAATTACTTAAGCCTTATTTGAAAAGGCAATTGTTTATTTATGCAATTGCCTTGTGGAACTTCTGGCTAGTTGAAGATCTCATAGATGAAAATATTTGCAAGAAATACTGTTTTCCTCCTCTTCCTTCTCACACATAGAAAAGCTGCAACAATTATGTTACCTGAGGATAACGGATTGGTCTCTTATGTTTGATCACAAGCAATTAATTTTTTAGTTGTATTTTAGACAAAATTTGTACGAGAGCAAATTCCCAATTTTCAGCAGTTGGGTTTACTCCCTTTGACCTTCCTGCCACACCTTCCTAGAAGAGACTGTAGCAGGAGGAAAATCTCTCCTCTTTCAAGCTCCAAATTTTTAGAATTTAGTTCAAAAAAATCACACAAAGCATGCAAAACATTGAATATAACTTCAGTGGAAAAGAAGAGAAATTCAAATTAATCTACTATGTAACTCACATCTCTGTAGTCTTTTTTTCTAAACCATAATGTTTCTTCCCAATTACTTCTTTTCCTTAGAGGGCTTCTTTCCACAGAAGTCACAGGTGACCTGACAAACACCTATTTTTAACCATTTTAAGTGAGCTCAGTCTGTTTGTCAAACAGACTCAGGAGAGAAATCTCCAGTGTATTCTTCCTGCATGGGAAAATTAGACTACAACATTTAAAATATTGCCACTTCTTCTAATAAAACATAACTCAGCCTACAACAAGTGTCTAGGGACATAAAATACAGAAGTGGAAGAGATCTCTTAAGTTTTGAAGTGTCTTCCTGTTCAGGTGACCATGTCATAGAATCTCATTAAAAATGTAATAAATTCCACTATGAAATTATTTTGCATTTTTCTTCTTATTGCTCCTATGGGAAGGCTACTTCAGAACTTTGCATCTCTGGTGGTTAAAATTTATCTGTTAATATCCAGATTAAATTTATCTAGGCCCCATGAGAACTTATTTGTCTTTTAAGCAAATTTAGGCTTCAGTTTCATTTTCTTTTAAGTGTAGATGTAACCTTTATTTTGATCAGCTATAGAACTGAGTAAAATTCCAGATGAAGAATCCTTATTATAATTTCTTATGTCAATATACTTCTCTGAAATATTTTTAAATGTTTTTCCTTATCCATAGAATTTAATGTTATTCTATTCCACAGAAGAAGTTTAATGTTTGAGTGGATTTATCACACATTCGTGGTCATTCAGTCATTGTATAACAATTTTCTGCTCACAGGATCTTCCTTTCCTTTTCTAGTTCTTGCTGATGAGCCTCTCATTTTCCAAAAAAAAAAAAAAAAAACTTGATAGAATTTCCAGTAGGTATATAATTTTAATTTGCTTTGTACATTTATCACCAGACCAAATTGTCTCAAGATCAGACAGTTCTTTCTGAATGATTTTTATCTTCCTCAGTACAGCAACAAGCTTTGGTCATCAGCCTGTTTTTAACAATCTTCTCACAGTCACCATTAGTTGAAGTATTAAACAAAATTAATCTGAAAGCCAGTCCACAAGAAATGTCGACAGTAGTTTGTCTTGAGACCACTATGTTCTCCTTCAACACAACCTTATGCCATTTTATTCGAATGACTCAGAAATTACTCTGATCTCTATTATTCAGTTTAACTAATAATTTTCAAGCAGCGCTTTTATCAAAACAACTTTTAGCTGCCTGCAGGTTCCTTCTGCTTCCTCCCTGGCTACAATGGCAACAGAGAGAGGCTCCACAATTACCTACTGATAGACATCTCATTTCTGGATGGATGAAGTTAAGTGAGATGGAGATAATCTTATTATCTGAAATTCTTTTATCTTGTTCAGATAGAGAAGTCAGATTGTATCCTTGTTGTCTATAAAAGTATATGTTCTTCTTATCTATACAATAAGACCTGTTTATGAAAGTGATTTGGACATAGAATGAGAAATAATAAACCTGCTTAATCAATACCATGGAAAATCCCAGCCATTGGTAGCTCAACAAAGCTACCAACAAAGGAAATATTCTTAATATTAGGATGGGTAACTAAAATTTAGGAAATTATAATGTGTTTTATTAAACATATTTTAAATTTACTCATATTTTTTCTATTATATCTATTACAAAATTACCCCTTGGAAAAATATTGGTAAACGCTTGCTTTGCTTGAAACCATTACTAAAATTATTATTTATGCACAAATTTCATGTATTATTGTGTATTTCTGTTTATTATTTGGGTAACTATCAGAATGGTTCACAAGTGTCAGACAAATTGGGTTTTATACTTTCTTTTAAGCCAAATAATTAACAGTTATATTGAGATTTTTTTCATTAAATCCATATCTTCACAAACAACTCTATTATTTAACGTAGAGAAAGGGACCTCATACCTTTCAAAGGAGAGCCTGGAGGAAAATGTGCCCTGTCAACACTAAAGAAACACTGGAAATTAGAAAATTAACGACACTAAAATTACATCCAAGTAAAAATATTTTTCATGTTATGACTGTTTAAAAGTTTTGACAATCAATTTACTGTGAGAACAAAAATATGCATCACCTATGTCACAAGATCTATCCATATGCATGAACTTAGTCACCGTTAAAGGAAATTTTTTTTTCACTCTGCTTAGCCCAAAAGTGCAAGAAAGCAGCAGGGAACATTTTTCCTTCAAGAGCGATTGCGTTGTATCCATACCACGTGTTTCTTATCTAATGAACCCAGTTTTATTGTCTAAGTCAAAACCACCAGCTGTGATTCCAGGGTTTTATTTTTTTCATGTATCCTTGATTTTTGAAGGATTTTTTTTTTTAATGTCTGAAAGAAAAAAAAATTGAATAGCAGCTGTTGAATATGATGCATAAAAAAATAAAATTAATCATGACCTGAAATTCACTTTATTCAAATAAAAGGAAAATTTTGTTTTCTTTAAAAAAGCTGAGTTAAATTAATTTACACTGACCTTAAGATTTGTCCAGGAAAAAAGTGGTACATATCCAGGCACACAAGCTTTGATTATGTAAGCAGAATAACCTGGATTTTTAATTTGTGCATGTTCGAGTAAACTGGGGAATTTTTAGTTAAGCAAATGATGGACAGAGGGCAAAAAAATGCCAAAAAGAGGTAGTAGGGGACTTTTCATGTGTAGATAAAGAGCAGCAGAACCTATAAAGTGAAAGAAATAAAGCTGGAAATGTAAGAGATCTGATTTATAAAGACGCTACAACAAATTTACATGTGTGTGACCCGTCACTCTGCTCAGGCACAGCTCACCCACAGCTGTCATGGCAATGCAGTGCAAGACCTTCATCCTCACTCTTCATTTTACAAGATCAATGTTCTTTATAAATAGTTAAATGTTTCTACAAGTTGAGTATTTTGTTATCCAGGGCTGCAATATACATATATGTAAATAGTCTAGGCTCTACCACTCAAGCTGATGCTTACACTTGGACTTGTACAGTTTTTATCCATCGTCTTTTGGTGTCATAGAGAAGTTCAGCTAAAACTAGTTTTATTGAAGATGACCACAGCTTGAATTTTTTTTTTTTTAAATACCCTTTTCTTTTCCTTTTTTTTCTTTTTTTTTTTTTTTTGTGTGTGTGTGGAAATCCCAGGCAGAGAATCAAAGTGTGTCCCTGTGACTATCCTGGTCACAACAGCTGACTTCAGCACATCCCTTTCTGTGATATTTGCTCCTGTAGAGCTCCCACAAGAAATATCATCTACTGCAATCAGCAGCAGCAAGGTGTTACATTTCTTGGCGCTTTTTTAAACAAGTATGGAAGATATGTTTGCAGACCAGAGACCAGAAAGCTTTCACCGGTTGAAAGCACAGCTAACTTCATCATCACCATTCAACTGCCCCAAAGTATGAGATGTGCATCCTTTTGAAACACTGCACAACCAGTTAGTCTGTAATAAGTGTATTTTCTTTAATGGGAAAGTCCAGGATTGTCACTTTCTTTTCAATTTGTAGTGAGAACAACACACAAAAGAAAATCAGCAACCTAGCCCAGACTCCCTTCATATCCATGTTATGATATGAAGCTGTTGAAATTATGACTACATGGTTTGGAGCTGTATCCTATGTGCTGACTTTGCCTAACACAGATTTTCATTCTCTTGGAACATCTGTATTAGAGGCTTTTATTGGTCATCACATGTTGATACATGTATAAGTTCTCTAGGAGGATTTAGGCTATTTTTGCAAGCATATGGGTGTCTTTTAGAATGTCTTTTTAAAGGCCATCTAGTCATATTTATTATGACTATTAAATACAGGGAACAAAGACTCAGTTCTGCAGAGCCTGACATGTACTAGAACAAACAAAAGGAACAGAAAACAATAGAATCACTGATTACCTATTTAGCCTTGGGAAGGTCAGTAGCATAAAAAGCAAAACAGCTTTCATTCCAGAAAATGTTTCCAGCTTTATTGGCTTTGGATCATGTAGCTATAGGGTTTTTTTGCTATTGATTTTTGTCTCAGTTTAGACTGTGGACTAGGAGTCAGATGGCCAACCTGCTAGGCAGAGCTATAACTGCACTATGCACAGTTCCATTCAGCATCTTTTCCTAGCGGTAAATGTTATTGACTATAGATCTTGTTTTCTACTCCCCTGTTCTGTAAGGCTGCTGCTGACTACCACTGGTAGACTGTCAGCTATTTCTTGGGACAAGTTACAAATTTCAATTTCTTTTATTAGCCATTTCAGTATTTCTTCTGCCTGGCTCTAAAGCTTATACCCCAATGTGGTCTATATGGGCTTTGCAGCACCTAGGGCAATACAGCTTTTCTTTTTGGCAGCTGGTAAGAACTGTGGACTCTCTGCCTCCCTTTCCTTCTGCATGTCATATTAGTGTAAGCTAGAGTAATTAACTCTAGCTGGCATATGTTTCCAATGTTGTTCAGTTGGCACAGTGAAGGGACTTCCTGAAGAAAAGTGAATTTTTCCATAGTGTTTTCAAGTCTGCCTATGTAAACTTTTAATTGCCTGGAACCTGTACTTGGAGGAAGACTTTGACCAACAGGCAAGAAGATCTCACACTGTTCTAACAGATGTAGATGAGCAGAGACTGCCAAGTGAGTGTATTTGCATCTATTGTGTTAACTGAAAGCATAATTTTCAGCAGAAAAGGCTATTTACAGTTTAGATGGCTTTGGGACTAGAACTATTTTATTGCCTTTTAGAAGATTTTTTTTTGGAAAATGCAAACAAGCACCTCTGTAAACTTTCAGGTAGATGTCTTGGGGTGGAACAGGGCATTATCATGGAAAAATGCCTCATCCCTTTTAAGCTTGCCTTCCCTCTTTTCTCTCTTTTAATTCAGCATCTGAAACTAACCAAGCCAATCTTCTGCATTCCTGCCGAGCTTCATCTGACGAGGTCAGCAGTCTTGTTCTCTGCATTTTTTTTGCACAACAGGGGTACTCACAATACAGTGCAACACCCCCAGTAAGGGTGATACTACATGGATTCTTGAAAAGAAAAGCATGTGTGCCAATTTGGCTTGAATTCTTTGAACACGTTGCTGGATTGTTAATGCATGGGAAAAGGATGGTCACAGAATACGCCTGCATTTCACAACTGCTCCTGGTGCCACATGACACTACAGAGTGGTTTCTTTAGTAAGTCAAAGAGCGCATTACAAAGGGTAAATGCACTGAATTGGATTAAAAGCTGCCTTGAAAAGAGGAAATGGTTTGTTCTGGAAATGAGCGGACAATTCAGGAGGACGAATGCAGTGACAGGGCTGCTGCAGCAAAGCTCTGTATTAATAACACTGATGATGCATATTAATAATAATACTTTGCTCTTGTATAGCACTTTGTTTTTTCAGAGTACTTTACAAACATCTAATTAATCATTATCTAATTAAGAATTACTTTGAAAGGGGCCAGGGGGCGTGTATGACAATATTTAAAATATGCCTTTGTTTGATAATGGCACAAAATAGTAAGAGGGCAGCAACCACAAAGGCACAGAGCATACGCATTCAAAATGTTTTGGATAGATGAGGTTTATGGTCTGATAATTGGCTTATGCAGTTCAGCATAGAGAAGCATAAAGTAATGAGAGAAGGGAGGATCAAAACTATCCACAGAGACTAGAGCCTAAAATGAAGCACAATATAAACCAAGAATAGACTTGGACATGATAATGGATAATGCAGTAAATCCCTCTCTACACTGTTTGGCAGAAGCAGAAAAGGCCTTGGGATTTACATTGTACATATAATCAGTGTATTTTTCTGTTAAATAGGGCAGTAATTAAACTACCTTAGGAATATTGTGCATATCTGGTCTCCTTAAGCCAAATTTCCTTTTAATTTACCTGTCAACACTGGTCTTTTGAAGCCACCAGAATTAGAGGCCATATTTTGGCTTCATATTGTTAGTGTTGATCGTACTGTTAAGGAAATTCAGGCCAAATTGAGATGTCATTTAGTTATAGATCAAGCCCATGGGCAGAGAAACAAGTTAGCATCTGCAGAAGCTGATATGAGTGCCCCATTTATCTCCTAACACAGTGAACTGGGATCCATTTGGAGGGACTAAAGGGATTCATCAACTCACATCACTGTATCAAGCAAACGCAGAATTTTCTTCCCTCTGTATGATTATATTGAGAGGAAAGTGTTAGAAAGGGACATGATACATGATCATACATGGAGTCAGCACAGTATACAACCAAGCATGACAGCTGATTCATAGCTACGTAAATTGATATTCAAAGTCATTGCAAACCAAGTGACACTTAAGTTTGGGAGATTAGATGGCTGTCTCCCTCACTTTCATCTCCCTACACCACATTCACTGAAATCCCTCCGAATATTGCAGGAACATTTGGTATTTGGAGGAGACAGCCTATCTAATGAGTATCAGCTGAATCAACTCTACTTATTATAGGAAGGACATTGCTGATAATGAAAACGCACAGCAAAGGCCATGCAAAATGATTAAGGGTCTGAGTGCATAAGTTATGAAGGAAGATTGGCTCACAGTAGAGAAAAAGAGCCTATCTTAGAAGTATATATGACTCCGAAGGGATCAGATAGACACCAGCAAACTGATTAGAATAGTAATTAATTTCTTTATAATACTAAAGTTTTTTTTAAACATGTGCAAGGGAAGTGGTTTTTGCAAATGCAGGTAATACTTCTCTGCAGAGGTGTTGGTGCATAAGAAATACGTAGAAAAAACAGCAATTAAACCAAACACCCAAGCATGGAAACACATGGAAAGAACAGCAATTAAGCCCAAGCATACTCAGAAAAAAAAGTCCCCAGTGAGATGAGTGTGGTGGCTTGGTTTGATGAAGACAAAGGACCCAGTTTTTGAACAAAATATGTGTGATGTGCAGGAGTTTTCCTCTTACATTCTCCAACAGTCTCACACTTATGTAGGTTAATTCCCACTTCTAGTCATGTATGCAATTAAAGAATTTATACCTTGGAGAAACAGTGGTGTCAGGTGGTTCTGCCCACAGCAGAAGCATCGTGTAGATATAATTGCAGCTACCAAGGGACACTCATGTGTCTCAAACTCAATTTTCCCTCAGCAGCTTACAATTACTCTTACCCTAGCTATTTGTACTTCTACAGGGCATTGGTGGAAATGGAGTCTTAATGCATCAGGGCAGTAAATGGTTCCAAGCACCCCAAGTCATATTGACAGCCATGAGAACAAAAGACTGAAGAACTGCCAAACCTACAGGTAGGGAACGGGGGAGATGAGGGCAGTGTTCAGGTCTTCATGATGAAGTGCTTCCAGAAAGGTTGAAGTATGGCACAAATCATTAGATAAGAAGGCAAAAAAAAAAAAAAAAA